>PVJN01052176.1:0-14204 GCA_004026805.1 Lasiurus borealis
GGGGGGGGGGGGGGAGGAGGGTAAGGGAGGCCGGGGAAGAGAAATGGGGAGAAAAGGAGACACATGTACTACTATTTGTAATATTTTAAACAAACAAAATCCTTAAGTGAGGATTAAAAAAAAAAAAGGCTGTGGGGATTGTAGGAGATAACATGTATGAGGAAAACACCTGAGGGCTTATCATGGAGTATGTACCTATTACATTCATGCTTCTCCAGGTCTTTCTTCCGTTTTACTGGTAAGGTAATTGGTGGGTGAAAAAGGCTTGGAGGTATATTATTTCAGTAAACATACTCTGATTATCTAAAAAGAAATATTGAGATGAATGAATCTTAGTACATAAAGTGGCGAATCTGAGACTAGAGCTCTATCAGTTTTTTTTTGTGTGTGTTTTTTAAATCCGGTTCCTTAGCTAGTAAACCTTGTTTCACTGTGAATGGGTTTGTTTGTCAAGCTCACCCTACCAGGTTTGGTGGTCTTCTGGAAAAGAGTAGCTAGTGATTTGGCCTCTCTTCCTATGGATTTGCCCTACCTATGCTATTTTCCTGCCTCAGAAGAGGGTAACACTTCCAGAGGTCTAATTCAGCATCACGATGGTGTGGAATCAGTTGTCAAAAGCATCATTTGGCTAAATGCCATCGGGTGAGATGAAGGGGTTGGAAACAAGTGGGAAAAGGACTTCGTTTTGTCATTGCTGACAACGAATGAGTTCTGCAAATGTGTCGTATTGGCTAAATGTTCACTGTGTTGCCTTGGCCACTGCCTGGGGCTGTGATTGAGTCAGGACCACCCAACACACCAGAGGCACAGTCAAGTGGCTCTCAGACTGGTAACCCCTCTTGGTGAGGGGCTTGTGTTGGTGAGAACCATCTTCCTTTACACTTGGGTTTCTGAGGGAGGGCTTCAAGGAAAATTAAAATAAACAAATGCATAAAAATAAGATTTAAAAAGAGCTTAATAGCTGTTGACATAGTCCGTGGGTCGAAAGTTACACAGAAGAATTAAATGGGCTGTTGATTGTTCAGACCATGGTTTGATCATGTTAAGCACATAGGCATTAATAAGTGGGAAGTAAAACCACTATGAGATATCATCTCACACCTGCCAGAATGGCTCTTATCAATAAATCACAAACAGGTGTTGGTGAGGATACAGATAAAACACTAGTTCCCTGCTGATGGGAATGCAGGTTGCTGTAGCCACCATGGGAAACGGTATGGAGATTCCTCAAAAAAATTAAAAATGGAACTCCCATTTGACCCAGTGATCCCACTTCTGGGAATACATCCTAACAACCTTCAAATACCAATCAGAAAGAATATATGCATCCCTATCTTCATTATTTACAACTAGAGTCTCGCTGCACAAAAATCATGCATGGGGGGTGGTGGCAGGATGTCCCTCAGTCTGGCCTGCACTCTCTCAAATCTGGGACCCCTTGGGGGATTTCTGACTGCCGATTTAGGCCCGGTCCAGCAATTGGACATCCCTCTCGAAATCCAGGACCACTGGCTTCTAACCGCTTGCCTGCCTGCCTTATCATCCCTAACCATTCTGCCTGCCTGCCTGATCAGCCCTAACTTGCCTGCCTGCCTGATTGTCCCTAACCACTTGCCTGCCTGCCTGATCAATGCTAACCACTTGCCTGCCTGACAGATTGCCCTTAACTGCCTCTGCCTTTGCCCCCACCATGGTGTCTTTGTCTGGAAGGCCATCTGGAATGACGTCCAGAAAGTTGTTCAGCTGTCTGGTCTAATTGGCGTATTATTATTTTATTATTATAGATAGCTAAGATTTGGAAACAGCCCAAGTGCCCATCAGTAGATGAGTGAATAAAAACAGCATTGAGCAGAGTGTAAGGGCCTGAGGGGAGAGAGAGAGAGAGAGAACACACAGGCATGCACACACACAGACATTTACACCATTGAACACTATGCAGCTGTAAAAAAAGAGGGCTTTCTTAACCTTTGGGATAGCGTGGATGGCCTTGGAGACTAAGTGAAATAATCCAATCCGAGAAAGACAGATATCTCACTTATTTGTAGAATCTAATGAACAAAATGAATTACCCAACAAAATAAGACCCGAAGCCTGGAGGCATGAACAGACTGACACACCTCAATGTGGGGGTGAGGGAACGAGGAGACATAAAACAAAGAACTTATATATTTATATGCATAGCCCATGGACACGGGCAATAGGGTGGTGAAGACCCGGGCGGCGGGCATAGGTAGGGGCTGAGCAGAGAGGGACAAAGGGGGGGAGGGAGATGAGAGACATCTGTAATACTATCAACAGTAAATATATATGCTTTTTAAATAAAAAAAAAATAAGGGGGAAGGAGGCTATTGATTGGTGAAAGTGGACGAAGGAGGAAAAGATGTGTGGTGTAAGTTTTCCATTGCCCCATCCCCTGTCCACGAGTGGCATATTTTCAGTCGTTACATTCTTTCCAGGGCCTATAAGGCTGCTGTCAAGATTGTATTTGTGACTTGACGCCATTGGGTTCCTGCTGAATTCCTCCCTAGGGAGAATTAAAATAATCCAATTGGGTCTCACAGCATCGTCTTATAGCTGGCCTGTATTCCCCTTCCTTTGCTGCTCTCGTCCATCAGAAAAAGACCCCCAGCTCCTAACTGGTCCATTTCTCCAAAGCTCCTTAGTCAGAAGTGGGAGATCAGCTTTCTGAGATCTCTTACAAAAGGGTCTTACTTTTGCAGCCTTACTATTGGCTCAACTGCTTTATTTTCCTGGGAAGTGAAGTTTAGCTAAGTCTAGGAATCAGGCCATATTTTTATGGCCCTGTATATAAGACTAGTATGACGTTGTCTCTGATGCATAATATATACAATTAAACATTAGAAACCAAATATGATCAATAGCCACATTTGATTATAGAAAGGAGGACTTGTATTCCTTTTTTCATGACTGATACTTGCTCTTTTCGCACTTCTTCTGATGAGGTGATCACAGGCAGAACTCTAAAGAAATAGACTAGTTGTGAAGCTGTGGAACATTTTTTTTTATTCAAGGATAATAATATTAGGGGACTAAGTCAACTTAAAAAATATTTTTATTGATTTCAGAGAGGAAGGGGGAGAGAGGGAGTAGAAACATCAGTGGTGAGAGAGAATCATTCATTGGCTGCCTTCTGCACCCTCCTCACTTGGGCTCGAGCCCACAACCCCAGACATGTGCACTGCCCAGGAATTGAGTTGTGTCCCCCGGGTTCATAGGTTGACACTCAACCACTGAGCTATGCTAGCTGGGCTAAGTCAACTTTTTAATGAAAAAAAAAAAAATTTTTTTTTTCATGTAAGTTTGGACCCACTTGGATAATTATAAAAAAAGATGTGACACTTGATCATTAGCCATGAAGTTTGAAGGGAATTTGGTTGGAGGCATATTGAATTTGATGAAACAAAATGCAGTAAACATTTATGGAACATCAGTCCTATGCTAGGACAGTCTACAAGGTGCTTAAGAGACAAAAGTGAATAAGCTGTTATTATAGTAAGTGTTATTACATAGAGACCTGTTGTGCTAACACATAAGCAGGATCTATGGATGTTGTTTGGGGGTTTAGAGAACGTAGAAGAGAGGGGATGACATACTATGTCAGAGCCACAGTTCTGCATCTGTAGAATGTGAGTCATGTCCAGAACCTTTAATGACTTCCTCAGGAAAGCCATGTATTACGTACATTACGCACACATACTTAAACACACATTTACTTGTGCTGTGGATTTCAGCCCTCAGTCATTGTCATGAGTAAATTTTACTTCTGAGAGTTTTAAATTAAGGTATAGCTTCTCTTCAGTGACGTGCATAAGTCATAAGTGCAGCTTGATGGGTTTTCCCCATATGCAGCAGCTGTGTAGCCATTATCCAGATCAAGATAGAGAATATTTCCATCTGTCCTGCAGCTTCCCTCCTGGCCCCTTCCAGACAGAAACCCTCCCATCAGACCTCTGTCATTGTATACGAGTTTTCCCTGTTTCGAATTTTGTGTAAATGGAGTGAATATGTCGGAATATATGTGTGTTCATGGTGGCTGTGAAGGGGTTCAGAACAGAGGTCCTCACGATGTGCTATTTGACATGTGAGTTATTTTGAGCTGAAGACAATCAGGACTCTGTGGGCACATGAGACACTTTTACTTCTCCCTGAAAGAATTTAAATTAGGGGCCTCGCCTCTACTAAGAGTTATCATCAGAAATAACTTTTAGGACCTATCTATAGGGCAGGGCATGCTTCTAGTTACTGAACATCTGCTCTTCTTATTGTCCTGTGAATGACCTTCCTCCCCACAGAAGCTCCAAGGGGCCTTACCTCATCCTTGGCCCAGAATGTCATATATACTGCCTCGGTCCCCCCTTTTGTCTCTTATCTCTCATGTAAGTGGGGTTCCCGTACCTATGTGTGTAATTAAATTTGGTCATTTTCTCTTGTTGATCTCTCCTATGTAGGTTTAATTATTAGACCAGCTGAAAGAACCTGGAAGGGTAGAGAAAAATTTCTTCTCTCCCCCTATTCTCCCCCGCCACCCCCAGCTGTCCTGTGCTCAACTATCCATAGTGTTGTGAGTAGCAGTAACTCAGTCTTCTCCATTGTGTGTTATATTCCGTTATATGACTATACTTCAACGTATCTATGTTTCTGTTAGTAGACATTTGGCTTCTAAAATGGTTAAAATAGGAACAGATAAATTTGTGTCACAGAGATGAATGAGAATACTCTCTATTTAAGGATCTTTCTATTTAGATTTTAAAATCATGATTGTTAATAACTCTTAGATGGCACTTTACAGCTTATGAATGTGTAAGTGTGCACATAAATAACATGTGCTTCTCATCTAGTTCTTACAGTGACCATGTTCAGTATGTAATGTTACAGTATCCTCCTTTTGCAAGTAAGGAAATGTGGTGTCTGAGGAGCTGAATGACTCCTCTGGGGTCACATGAACAGCACTGGTGGTTTGGTATATATAGCCAAGCCCTCTGACTTCATAGCATCTGGTAATTCTATTTAATTTTATTGTTTCTGATTATGGCTTCTGTAGACAAGATCTGAACTTAAGAATCACTTGTTTATTTTTCTAAAATTGAAATACTTTTTTTGAAGCTCTATCCATTTTTTTATTGCAAATAGCAAGGTATAATTTTTGATGGTTGAATAATATTCCATTATATATATCACATTTAAAAAAAATAAATCTTCATTGTTCAGATTATTACAGATGTTCCTCTTTTTCCTCCCATAGCTCTCCTCCACCTGATTCCCCCTGCCCCTTCCCCATGCCCTTATCCCCTGCCACTGTCCTCATCCATAGGTGTAAGATTTTTGTCCAATCTCTTCCCTTACCCCTCATGTCCCCTTCCCCCTGAGAATTGTCAGTCCACTCCCTTTCTATGCCCCTGATTCTATTATATTCACCAGTTTATTCTGTTCATTAGATTTTTTATTGACTTGATTTTTAGATTCACTTGTTGATAGATATGTATTTGTTGTCACTTTGCTGTTCATAATTTTTATCTTTACCTTTTTCTTCTTCCTCTTCTTAAAGAATACCCTTCATATAAGCCTGGTTTGGTGGTGATGGATTTCTGTAGCTTTTTCTTATCTTTATCTGACCTTCAATTATAAATGGTAGCTTTGCTGGGTGGAGTAATCTTGGTTGTAAGTTTTGCTGTTCATCATTTTGAATATTTCTTGCCATTTGCTTCTGGTCTGCATAGTTGCTGTTGAGAAATAAGCTGATAGATGTATGGGTATTCCTTTGTAGGTAACTAACTGTTTTCCTCTTGCTGCTTTTAAGATTCTATCTTTGTCTTTAGCCCTTGGCATCTTAATTCTTATGTGTCTTGGTGTGGTCCACTTTGGTTTCTCTTGTTTGGGATTCTCTTTGCTTCCTGGACTTGCAAGTCTATTTCTTTCAGCAGGTAGAGGAAATTTTCTGTCATTATCTCTTCAAATAGGTTTTCAATATCTTGCTCTCCTTCTTCTGGAACCCTCATAATGCGAATGTTGGTACGCTTGAAGTTGTCCCAGAGACTCCTTACACTATCTTCATATCTTCGGATTCTTTTATCTTTTTGCTCTTCTGGGTTGGGTGTGTTTGCTTCCTCATATTTCAAACTATTTATTTGATTCTCAGAACCGTCTACTTTACTGTTGTATCCCTGTATATTATTCTTTATTTCAGTGTATGCTTAATTTCTGACTGGTCCTTTTCCATATTTTGGGAAGTTTTTAGAAGATTCTTAAGTAACCTTATAACCGTGGTTCTGAACTCCATATCCAGTAGTTTGCTTTCTTCATTTCTTTCATTTGTGACATTTTTCTTTGTCTCTGTATTTTGGCTGCTTCCTGTGTTTGTTTCTATGTATTGGTAGAGCTGCTATGACTTCTTGAGTTGTTAGAGTGACCTTGTGTAGTTAGGTATCCTCTAGGTCCCAGTGTCTCAGCCTCCCCAGTCACCTTAGCTGGGAGCTCTAGGTGTACCCCTTTATGGGCTGTGAGCAGTCTTTTTGTAGTTGAGACTTGATTGCTGTTGGTGTCACTGGGAAGAATTGACCTCTAGGCCAGTTGGCTGTGAGGACCAGCTGTGACTACAGTGGGAGAGCTGCTGTTTAGGAGATACCCCTAGGGAGCAGGACTTGCTTCAGTGGGGCTTTGGTGCTCACTGAGTCTGCCCCTTGAGTGTGTGCTTATGGATGTGTAGAGTTGAAATCTGATATTGTCTGACACTGACCACTGTGTACACTGGCTCCTGGAGGCCCAGGGAAGTTTAAAGTCAGTCCCTGCCTGGGGCTACCCAGTAGGAACTACAGAGAGATCCGCTGATTCCTCCTCTTTGTATTGGGTTTGGAAATGCCCAGATGAGGCCCAGCTTTGAAGCAAGGCAGTCTGCTGCTGGTGTGGTTCTTGGTCCTTTTATAGATAGGTTTGGGGCTCTCTGACCCAGCTGCAGCTTGTTTGAGATAGTTTAGCCTGAGCAAGGACAGGCCACTCATATGCAAAAGCTGTTGCACCCAGCTTGGGTAGGGTTGTAAATTGGATGAGACAGGCTCTTAGGGAATCATCAGGGTGGAACAAACAAATGGCTGCCAGTCAGCGATATGACTAGGGAGGTCCCAGCACAGTAACAATGATCCCTTTGAGCACCTTTGTCTGGGAGAAAGCCACCCCCTGAGCTCCTGCCCTGATGCCAGATAATCCAGTTTCTTCTAGTCTGTGTTTAGGTCCACCAGAGCCTTGCCCTGGTGCTGGAGCTCAGAGGAAGCAGGACCTTATAAGTTCAGTTCATGGTGCCGGGGTTTAAGAGGAACAGCTGGGTCTCTAGCAGCCTCTGTGTCACTGAGCCCCAACCTGCACTGGTTTTTACAGCCTGTAGTTCTTATTGCCCATAGGCACTTCTTTTCTCAGCTCCAGGACCCTGGGCTGGGGACCTGGGACCTCTTGCTCCTCCGGGGAGCCTCTGTAGAGCTGACCTCCCTCCCGATTAAAAAAGTGGCATATGTGGGTGCTGGACCAGCTGGTTCCGTGCCTCCGCACCTCCTACCAGTCTCAGTGTGCTTTCTTCTTTACCTCTCTAGTTGTAGGACTTCCATTCAGCCAGCTTTCCGGTGGTTCTGATGATGGTGGTTCTGTATTTTAGTTGTAATTTTGATGTGGTTGTGGGAGGCGGTGAGTACAGGTGTTTGTTTACCTATGCCACCATCTTTCTTCCTCAGGATTTTCTTCTTAGTATGATGGAAGCCAAAGAACTGTTGCCCTCTGTAACCTGAGAGTCTGTTTTGTATCATCATGTCTTCACATCATCAGGAAACAAAATTCTAGCTGAAGCTCAGAGCCTAACCCGACTTCATTTCTGTGCTGTGGTCATTTGAATGCTTGAAAGTAATCTTAAATGGGAAGACAGAATACCAAATAGCACTTCCACATTGATGATTACTCTGTGTGTGCGCAGAAGCCATGAATTTTAGTGATAAAATTAGGTTGTCTCTATGCACCTTAAATGTTTGTTTACGTTTACAGTAATTTCCCAAGGAACATACAGTGCAGTCAAATGCATGGGGTTTCAAGTCTGACAGGCCAGCGCTCCAGTACTGGCTTCATTGCTTCCTATTTGTATGGCCTTGGGCGAGTTTCTCAATCACTTTGAGCTTCAGTGTTCTCATCTAACTGGAATCATACCACCTGATAGGGTTGCCATGGAGATGACAGTGGGATCATGTCAGTGCAAAGGCAGTTGTGGTTATTTTAGTAAGGGTATGATGGTCCTTTATTTATTTCTGGCCAGCAGTAATTTGTTCCCAAACGAAGTGGACAGCTGAACTTCAGCAGTGATAATAGTGAGTGTCTCATTAGGATTACACACCAGCCTCATTTTTGCATGTGGTACAGCTGTTGGCATAGTGGTAAGAGGTGGCACATGGTACTTTGGAACTTCCCGGATTCTGCTTCGTGGCCATCGGGGGCAGAGGACTGAAGTTCGCGGTTGCAAAGAGCATGCGCACACAACCCGGTGAAGTTAGGTGCATACCAGACGAATGAATGACATACTAATTATGATCCTACCTTGGAAAAGGTCTGGTAGGAGTGTAGCTTCAGGCACTATGTAAAAGACCTAGCTTTTTAAGCTGGCAAAGTAATGATGACTATTTTTAGTTTAATTTATACCCTTTAAAAACATGTAGTATACTTCTTACTACTCCTGGATGGTTTCATGTATTTTAATTAATGTTATCTTACTGCATTTGTACCCCGAGGCTGCTTTAGCGAAAGATGTAATTTCAGAATGTTGATGAAATTAGATAGGGCTGGCTGGGAAGATGCTGTTATTCATATTTATGGTTATAAAATATTTCAGGTACACCTGTGTATGGCATTCTTGTGCGGTAAACACCTCGACAGTGTTCTGAATCAGACCAGTGAAGTAATAGCTCCATTGTGGGTTGATTTCATTGCTTTTGGTGTTAACATGACTTTTTTCTTTTCCCTTAGAATTTCCTCATGCACGATACCTAAAGAAATGAAAGTGCTTCTGTAAGTCAAACAAGCAAAACTCCCCTCCCTCCACCTTTATTATTTTATTTTTTACTCTTCTTTTTAAAATATATTTTATTGATTTTTTTTTACGGAGAGGAATGGAGAGTTAGGAACATTGATGAGAGAGAAACATCAATCAGCTGTCTCCTGCATACTTCCTACTGGGGATGTGTTCACAACCAAGGTACATGCCTGAACCTGGGACCTTTCAGTCTGCAGGCCGATGCTCTATCCACTGAGCCAAACCAGTTAGGGCCCACCTTTATTAGAGCCAAATCTCACATATCCTTGATTGACTTGGCATGAGGTGCATGCATGCGCAGGTAGAATTGAGCGTTATTTGGATCTGAGCTAGTAGCCAATTATAGAGCGTAAAAAATATATTTTAACTCATTTGCCAGAGCAACACAATTAGTCTTGCAATAAAGTGGAAGACAATTCGCCAAAAAAGAAAAATAACATTTTGAATGAGGCTTGAAATAAGACACAGCCAATAAAAAATAAAAGCTATAATAAGCTCCTTATTATGATAAAATGCAGAGCAGACTTTCTTGTTAGTAGTAATTAAGAAGTAACATGTCACAAAGCTTTTGTACAATATTGAAGTGGTATCTTCCCTATTTTGAAGGTTAAGGTATTGAAACTGTCTTGGTGGTAGAATGTCAAATCCTAGGAAGAGGGAAAGAGCAAGGAGTATCAAGATAATAAGTGAAACTTAGGAACTTCGTATTATTTTTTAAGTTTCTCTGAAATCAAACAGCAATGTGTTACTTAGAAACCTCCTACAGTTTCATTGTAAAATGTGTATTCCTTTGGCTACGTGGCAGATAATGATCATATTAAGAGGCTTGTGTTTTATCTATGGGCTAGTCTCCAAATAGTGCCTTTCTCTCCTTCCGTCCCTCTCTTCTTTCCTTCCTTCTGATAGTTTAGTCAGTCATTTCCTGTTTTGTGACAGGGCCTATGTTAGACTTTGGGGACACATCCAAACCAAGTTCCTGCCCTCAGTGAGATTACATTCCAGTTGGGGGAAGAACACCAGTGTCCCGGGGTTGGGTTCTCCAGAAGCACACGCTGAGGTGGAGTTGGGGAACAGATGTCTGTCTGGGATCAGTACTGTGAATACAGGGCACAGGGCTGGCAGAGGAAGAAGTGGGAACTGGGCTGCAGATGTGACAAGGCCTCCGCCAACCCGGCAGGGAATTCTAGAAGGAGCATTGCCTGCCAGTGTCCTGTGCTGAGTGGGAACCTTGCTCTTTACCAGGTGTGCTGTCAGGTGTGGGCCGCTCTGAAAGGCTGTGCCCTTGGGCAGGTGAGGCCGCTCTGCCCCTGAGGCTGACCCCAGGCGCTGGGCCCTGAAGGTCATCTCCCGGCAGCTGCGCAGTGGGTTCTGGCAGTGCATCTCCCAGATGACAAATCCAAAAAGTATTCAAATGTCTTCTGGTGACACCGGATGGGGAAAAATAAAGCTGGAGGAGGGGGTAGAGAGTGTTAGAGGGAGAAAGCCTTGTGGAGGTATTTGAACAGAGAACTTCAGGAAGTGGCGGCTCTGGGGCAGGCAGAATGGCCCAGGCAAGGGAAGAGCCAGAGCAAAGGTCCCAACCAGGAGGCCGGTGAGTGAGTGTGTGGGGCCTCTTGGCAATTGCAGGTTCTCCTTTTATCCTGTATGATATGGTGTCTTCGTTTGCTAGGGATGATGTAACAGAGGACCACACCCTGGGTGCCTAACCAACAGAAATCTACTGATGTTAGACGTGCATGATCAAGGTATTGGTAGGGTATCCTTCCTGATGGCTGAGAGAGAATCTGTTTCATCTCTCGGTTCTAGCTTTTGGTTGTTTGCTTGCAGTATGTATAGTTCTTGGTTGTATAGATCTCAACTTTCACCTTCATGTGGTATTCTCCCTGTGTGCGTGTGGATGTATCCAATTTTCCCCTTCTTTTAAGGACATCAGTCATATTGGATTGGGGCCCTCCTAATGATCCCAACCAATCACATCTGCAATGACCCTATTTCCAAATAAGGCCACATTCTGAAGTTCATCATATGAATTCTCAGGGGAACACAATTCTCATTAGGGAATTTTGAACAGATTGATAATATCATCTGATTTATGTTTTAAAAAGAATCACTCTGGCTCAGTTGATTGGAGCATTGTCCTGTACACCAAAAGGTAGTGGTTAGATCTCCAGTCAGGGTACATATGGAAGGTAACGGATTGATGTTTCTCTCACATCCGTGTTTCTGTCACATCATTCTCTCCCTCTCTCCCTCCCCCTCCCCCTCCCCCTCTCCCGCTCTATAAAAATCAATGACAATTAAAAAAAAGCCACCCTGTTTTGTGAGAATAGAATGAAGGGAGGAAGCAAAACCATGGCAACAGTCTAGGCAGGATGATGGTAGGTGGGCCAGGGTGCTGGAGGTGGTGGTATGAGTGAGTGTCATGTTCTAGGTATAAGGTAGAGCTGAAGTAGTGTTACATGAGATATGCAGAGGGCGCAGGGAACGGGAGAGGGAGAAGACAGTGCACATGAATGCAGAGGCAAGTCTGGCTCCTGAGCAACTAGAAGAATGCAGTTGCCATTTCCTGAGTTGGGCAAAGTATTGGAGGAGCCATTTGGGGGTGACATTAGGACTTGATTGTGGGATGCCTGTTAGATATTCATGTAGGGATACTGAATACCCAGTTGGAAATATGAGAGATTTCTGGAATCTGGAGTTAATGAGTTAGGGAGAAAATGTGAAGAAAGGGGGCAAGATCTCAGAAGGCATCAACCACTGGTTTCAAGACAGAGTAGTTATCCAGTGGGATGAGAGGGCGGATTGACCATCTTTTGGCAACATCAGGTCATGGATCTTGACCAAAGCTGTTTGGATGGGACAATAGAGATGGGAGCCTTACTGCTGTGAACTCAGTGAGGGGAGAAAGTAGAGCTGTGGATACGGACAGCTCTGGAGTTTATGACTAGAGCTTTGATGAACTTGCTGGGGACTCAGGTTCTCCCCAGAGATTCAGAGTTAATTAGGATGCCAGGGATGGGAAAACCTTTGGGAAACCTTTACGTCATCATCTTAGAATGGAAGTCTCATATTTTTAGACTCCCTCCCCTTTTCTTTCACAAGGCTATTTACCTTTAACTCTGCCCAGTAATGATAACTTCATGCCACAGGATATAATGTTAGCCCCTCTCAGACAAATTTTAACTCTTTTCCTTCTAACATGATAGTATAGTAATGCTGACTTTTTAAAAACAAACAAAGAAAAACAACTTTATTGGACGACCCACCATGCTCTAAGCAGAGTACAGTGTTGTGAGACACCAGGGCAGCTCTTAGATGCTCGTGGGTGAGGAGGCTTCTTGAAAGATGAAACTAGGAAAGCGCCCTTGGGAACCCTGAGTTCTTGAGGGGGGTGAGTAAGGCAGAGATAGGGGTGTATAGGATTAGTCATAAGGGAAGAAACATGTGACCTAAAAGGACATTTACCTGGAAATTGGTTGAATAAAGCGATTACACATAATTAGCTCTCTGGATAATTTACATCCCCAAACAATTTTACCCACACTTCAACCTCTTCATTCCCATGTCTTAAAATCAAGAGTTCTGAGCAAAGCAGAAAGACCAGACTTGACTTCATCTCCTCTGACTTTCCCGGTCTATATGGGTAAGGGGGCAGAAGACCCAACAGGCACCTGTGGAGGGGAGTGAACCAACGGGGCTCTGAGTTGTAAGTTCCCGCTGCTCAAATGCTCTGTGGAACCAGGGAGAGAAAGCTCTCTCCGGAGGTGGAACTGGTTGTAGGTGAAGGCATGAACTTCAACTTTCAGGGCCATTTTGGAATCAATGGAGATACTAAATGCTTAGTTTCTACAGGGCTGTATTAGGCCTGACATTTTTTTTTTAACATAAATGATAGAATTAAATTTGATCATTGATGTCCTTTCTTTTTTTTTGAAGAGGGTATCATTTAAGAAGAGCACACCTATTTTATTTTATTAACTTCTAGAATTTATTTGACCAAATGTGATTATTTCTGTGAGATGAAAGGGTTTTTTTTTTTTTTTTTTTTCCCCCAGGGGTTTATTTCCTTCCACTGAGTTCACAGAGAGGGGTGAGGGTGGGGGGAAAAGGAAGTGAAATTAAACTGCACAGAGAGAGGAGCTTTAGATGTAATAAGAGGGACACTTTTTCTGATGAGGCTCCTGGAGTTCAGGTAGGCTGCTCTGCCTGGGTTATCAATCCCTCCCTCCTGTACCGCCAAGGTGTGGGAAAGGCAAGTGCACAGACCTTAAAGGGGCGTGGGGGAAGGCACATTTGTTCCATTAGAATATACAAGAGAACAACTGAGCAAGTTTAACTCTACTCTTTAATCTTACTTTCTGATGTTAGAGAGTGTATTTGAGAGAGAAACATCTCCTCTCTCAATCTATGCTGTCCCCCATTCGTTTGATTCTAGTACGTGCCCTGTGTGGGATCGAACCCACAACCTTAGTATATTGGGACGATGCTCTAACCAACTGAACTGCCGGGCCTTTCAGACCCTCCAGCACAACCACACCTTCCTGCAGGTTTACTTAGGCTGATTCAGGCCTCCCCGGACCATCGTGGTGGAGAGCAGTTGTGTCTGTGTCGGAGAGGTGAGCTGGGAGACGGGCGTTCTCCATGGACTCGGGGCTTTGCCCTCGCACACAAATGGTCTCTCGGGCTCCTGCCCGTTCCACGCATCATTTTGTTCTTGCAGCTGTCCGCTGGTCTTATCTGAGGCTGGCACTTCACATTCAGCATGGAAATTTAGGTAGGAAAGACGGGGGAGGATTCGCTGGGTATTGTTTTTATTAAATGCTGTACTGCATTTACATATTATCGGATACTCTGTTACATGCTTTGCCTCAAGGCTGTAAAATATTGTCATTTCCAAGATAAGGGAGAGTGCCAGGCTGCTATCTTCCTTCCTTCTGGATTCATATGTAATCTAGCATCATTAACCCTTCGTGGCTCTTTTTCATGCCGGTATTTGTCTGCTATGGGAAATTTTAAGTAAAGCCAGCTGTGTTAAATATTCAGAGAATCGATTTTTATTTGTTTAAAGTCTTGGGTGATTTATCTTCAGGGACTGTTAATACGGCAGTAATTCTGCATTACATTTCTT
>PVJN01052177.1:0-14204 GCA_004026805.1 Lasiurus borealis
GGTGGGGGTCACCACCCCATGAGGAGCTGTCTTAAAGGGCCGCGGCCTGAGGAAGGTTGAGAACCGCTGTGTCAGAGAGAGGAAGGGAGGGGAGGGGCGGGAGAGACGGAAACATGGATGAGAGAGAAACACGGATCGGCTGCCTCCTGCACGCCCCCGACTGGGGATGGAGCCCACAATCCAGGCCTGTGCCCTGCCCTGGAATCGGACCGGGCCCCCACCTCCTCGGGCGTGGCACGGCTTGAGTCTGAAATCTCGTGTTCTTGCGAGATTAGTGTGAGTGCGTGTGAGCCTGAGATCTCGTTAGCCTGAGATCTCGCGTGGTCTCCTGAACATGGATCTGCCGGGGGTGGAGCGTGGGGAGATTCCTTCTGCCTGGTTTCCTGATCCCTGAGTCCTGGCACCACCGGCACCTGACTCACCCAGCCTGGGCATTGAAACTCCTCCGCCGACTCACCCACCGGCTTTGCTGGAACGTCTGCATATGTGGGGTCCGTGCACTGGCGGCGGAGTCCCTGGCCTGGCCTGCGCCCTCTCACGATCTGGGACCCCTCGGGGGATGTCAGAAAGCTGGTTTTGGCCCGATCCCTGCAGACCAGCCTGCTGAAACTCCCCCACCCCCCACCGAGCCCTGTGCATTCATTAAACAGTGTTCTGACCCAGCCCTGGCCAGGGTTTCTCAGTGGTTAGTGCTTTAAAAATATATTCTGTTGATTTTTACAAAGAGGGAGAGTGAGGGACAGAGAGTCAGAAACATCGATGAGAGACATCGATCAGCCGCCTCCTGCACGCCCCCCACTGGGGATGTGCCCGCCACCAAGGTACGTGCCCTTGACCGGAATGGAACCTGGGGCCCCTCAGTTTGCAGGCCGACGCTCTATCCACTGAGCCACACCGGTCAGGCACCGAACTGTGCTTTAGACAGAAGCCGGGTGTGAGCTCTACATGAACGAAGCTCTGGCTTCTAGAGAGCCTGTGGCTGTTTCCGGAATCGGACCCGAGTCTGATCTTGTCTCGAGGCTGCAGAGGACGGGGCGGGTGGCACACTCAGGGGCCTCACTGTCTCCGCTCCGGGTGCCAGGACGGGTCTCAGCCGCCGGTGCCGGGGGGGGGGGGGGGTGAGGGGGGAGACAGGCGGCTGGCGAGGCTCCCCGGCTGCCGCCCTCACGTGCCGCTCTGCTCTCCCCGCAGGCGTCCATCTTGGACTTGCACTCGGGTGCCCTGTCGGTGGGGAAGCACTTTGTGAACCTGTACAGGTGAGAGGCCGCGGGCGGCGGCAGTGGCCCCTCGGCGTGACCCGCGCTCCCGGTCCGAGCCCTGGAGGCCTGGGTGAGCCGTGGACCCGAGGGCCTGGCCCTTCTCCGAGGGCAGCGTCCTCGTTCTCAGTGTCAGGGGCCCGTCTGGCATCGGGGCCTCTCGGGGAGCCGGGACCAGCTGGGGGCTGAGGCTGGGGCTGCGAGCGAGGGCGGGTGAAGGTGAGCGAGGGCGGGTGAGGGTGGGCGCCGGCTCCCGTGAGCCTCCGTGGGGTCTGAGGGGGTCTGGCCGCTCGGGGGCCGGGAGAAGTCCAGACGCCCGAAGCCCGGGACCCGCACCCTCCCCGGCTCTGCCGTCCTGGCCCCTCCTGCCCTTCCTCCCGCGGTGTCGCTGCAAACACAGACCTGCCTGCCGGACGCAGCTCTCCGGGCCTGCAGGTCACGGAGGGGAGATGGCGTCTAATGGGGGTGGGGGGTTGAACCCCCCTTTCTTCCTCAGGTACTTCGGGGACAAAGTAGAGAACATCTTCTCAGAGGAGGACTTCCGGGTGTACCGGTGAGGAGGGGCCCCGGCCGGTGGGAGGTTGCGGGGGGGAGCGGGCTGTGAGGGGGAGGGCGAGGGGGAGGGCTGGGCCGCCTCCTGCCAGCACCCTGGCCCCCGAGCTGAGCTAGCTGGCGCGTCGGTCGGTCAGTCCATGGCACCGGGCCGCACCGCCTCTGTGGGTCCTGCTAGATGGTCTCGACCACCAGTGACCCGGTAGGGTCCAGCCAGGAAACAGCGGCCAGCGTGGGCGGGTCCCCACGCCCAGCAGCCCCACGAGCCCCTCCCCGGCCGGGCCTGCAAGAGCTGGAGGCAGAACATCGAAGTCAGAGGGAGGCATCGATCGGCTGCCTCCTGCACCCCCCACACGGGGTCGAGCTCGTGACCGTGGCCTGTTCGGGAGGCCTCCTGGTTCCTGGGGCACCGCTCTCCCACGGAGCCGCGCCGCCAGGCTAGCTCGGCGCTCTCGCTGAGCCGAGAGCGAGGGGGTCGCCGAAAGCGTCTGTGCCGTTGGCGCTGGCCGGTGGGAGTGTCCGGAGCCAGGGGCAGGCGTGGCGGGGAAATGCCAGAGCGAGGGACCCACCCGCGCTCCAGCCGTCCCACGCGGGATGTCATTTTGGGGCCTGACCTGGGCCGCAGGCGTGCGGCTGGCCCCCTGCCCCCTGGACATGCAGGGAGGGGCCTGGGTCTCCAGTAACCCAGGCCCTGGCCGTGCACGGCTCACCCTCAGCCAGGCCTCACACAGCTGGGGAACCTGTGGGCGTGGGCGGGGCCGCTCACTTCCTGCCGCTGCTTGTCCGTCCCTGGCAGCGCCCAGCCGGCAGGTGCCGAGTTGCACCTCCGAGGGGCTGGTCCTCAGGGCCCGGGTCTGGCACACAACGCCCTGCAGCACGTGTGTGTGTGTGTGGGGGGGTGCGCGTCCCTCCTCCGCCTTCCTCCAGTCCGGCCCCGGGTGGGCACGGGGGGCTGAGGGGGACCCTCCCCTCCGAGACCGCCGGCTCCGCTGACCGGGCCCTCCCCCCGCAGGGACGTGCGGCAGAAGGTGCAGCTGGCCATCGCCCGGGCCTTCGGCATCAGCGCGTCCTCGCTGCACCTGACCAAGCCCACCTTCTTCTCCCGCATCAACAGCACCGAGGCCCGCACGGCCCACGACGAGTACTGGCACGCACACGTGGACAAGGTGGGCCCCGGGCACTGTCCACGGCCACCCCGGCTCCGCCCCCTCCCCCGCCCCTCGCCCCTGGGTGTCCCAGCGTGCTCTCCACCGGAGGCGTGTTGCCAGGTTCTGGCTGTTTGTGTGCGTGTGTTTACGTATGGTTTAAAATTGGTTTCAGCCGAAACCGGTGCGGTTCAGAGGATACAGCGTTGGCCTGCGGACTGAAAGGTCCCAGTTTCGATTCCCGTCAAGGGCAGGGACCTGGGTGGCGGGCACGTCTCCAGTAGGGAATGTGCAGGAGGCAGCTGATCGATGTCTCTCTCTCATCGATGTTTCTGACTCTCTATCCCTCTTCCTTCCTCTCTGTAAAAAAATCAATAAGATAGATTAAAATTGGTTTCAGAGAAGAAGGGAGGGGGAGAGAGACATCCATGAGGAGGGAAAGAGTCATGGATCAGCATCAGCTGCCTCCCGCCCGCCCGCCTGCCTGCCCCCCACACGGGAGGGAGCCTGCAATCCAGGCCGGGCCCTGACCGGGAATCAGACCGTGACCTCCCAGTGCAGAGTCAACGCTCAGCCCTGAGCCACGCTGGGCCACCGTGGTCGGTAAAAGCACAGACGCTCTTTTTTTTTTTTTTTTAATGTATTTTATTGATTTTTTACAGAGAGGAAGGGAGAGGGATAGAGAGTCAGAAACATCGATGAGAGAGAGACATCCATCAGCCGCCTCCTGCACGCCCCTACTGGGGATGTGCCCGCAACCAGGATACATGCCCTTGACTGGAATCGAACCCGGGACCTTTCAGTCCGCAGGCCGACGCTCTATCCACTGAGCCACACCGGTTTCGGCAGCACCGGCGCTCCTGTCATCACCGTTATCACCGTCCCGGCCCTGTCAATCACCCGTGGGCCGTGGGTCCCGCACCTGCTGCTCCCAGGAGCACGGGCCGGGCCCTGACGGTGCGGGAGCCCGGGCAAGGCCAGACGTGGGTGCGAGGAAAGCACCCCGAGGCGGAGGTGGAGGTGGAGGCAGCGGGAAGCTGTGCCCGATGCCCCAGGGAAGGGGAAGGGCGGGGCAGGCCCGGCTCAGCGGGGCGGCTCCCCTCCGCCCGCAGGTGACCTACGGCTCCTTCGACTACACCTCGCTGCTGTACCTCTCCGACTACCTGGACGACTTCGGCGGCGGCCGCTTCGTGTTCATGGAGGAGGGCGCCAACAAGACGGTGGAGCCCCGCGCAGGTGGGCGGGCCGGCGGCGGGGCGGGGTGGGGGTGTCCGGGGCGTGGGCCCAGCTTTGCCGGGACCTGTGCCCGAGCCGCGCTGAGACCCCCGGGGGTCCCATCGGCCAGAGGGTGAGGCACCGTGTCCTCAGGGTCTCTGCTGTCCCGGCCAAGAGGTCCCCCCCGCCTGCCCGGCCCCCTGCACCTGCACCTGCACCTGTATCTACCCTGAGCTCCACCTGCCCTGCCCCTCCCTCCCCAGGGGGACCCGGCAGGTGACAATGTCAGGGAGGCTGAGCTCAGGATGGGCACGGCGCTGCCCTCCACCAGGCATGGAGCACCGGCTCCTCCCTGCCCGCCCTCCGGGACGGTGGGGGAGGAGAGCCAGGTCCCGGGAAGGGGGCGTGCGGAGCTCCCGGGGGCGGGTTCAGCCAGTGAATGCTGGAGCAGAACGTCTGTCCGTGAGGCCCCACGTAAGACACATGTTGTCATAGCCCCAGCGCGGCGCCAGGGTGCGCGCGCGCACACACACACACACACACACACACACACACACACACCGGTCACAGCGTCCGGGTGCCGGGACCTCGGGCCTGCGGTGCCTCGCCCGGCCCCAAGGGCCCGCCCACCGTGCCCCCAGTCGCTGCGGGTTCCCGCCCTCTGGCCCTGCTCCCATATTGGCGGTCCGTGGGCAGGCAGTCCCGTGGGCAGAGAGTCCTGTGGGCAGGCGGTCTATGGGCTCAGTCCGTGGCAGGCAATCCATGGGCTCAATCTGTGGGCAGGGAGTCCATGGGCAGGCGGTTTGTGGGCTCAGTCTGTGGGCAGGCAGTCCCGTGGGCTCAGTCCATGGGCTCAGTCCGTGGGCTCAATCCATGGGCAGGGAGTCCGTGGGCAGGGAGTCCGTGGGCAAGCGGTCCCGGTTGCTGGGGGCTTCCCTCTCCCTCCCCCGGGGCAAGGTGCTGGTGTTGGTGGGTCGGGTCGGGCGCAGGTGGCAGGGCCTCACAAGCCCGGTCCCGTCTCTCCTCCCGCCCCCGCAGGCCGCGTGTCCTTCTTCACCTCGGGCTCGGAGAACCTGCACCGGGTGGAGAGGGTGCGCTGGGGCACCCGCTACGCCGTCACCATCGCCTTCACCTGCAACCCCGACCACAGCATCGCCGACCCGGCCTTCACGTAGCCCCGCCCCCCCGTGCCCCCTCCCCCTCTCTACCCCCTTCCCCCCGCCCTCCGTGGAACAGGTGCCTTGCAATCAGCTGCGTGTGTCTGGCTAACGTCTCGGCTGTCTCCCCTGCGGGTGTGTGAAGAGAGCCAGCCTTCTCCCAGGACCTGTGTCTGCCCCTTTAGGTGGCTCCCCGCACCCAGGACGATGCCTGTTGCCTGGGACGATGCCCGTGGGGCCACAGTGCCCTCGGGAAGGTCCCCGGGAGCAGGGCCTGGGGGCCGGCTGGGGAACCCAGGACCTGAGACACCAGCCGGGCAGTCCCCGGGAGGACGCCTCCCCCAGGACCCAGCCTCCCGGCCCCGGGAAGGCATCCATGACGGGCAGGCCTCATGGGGCAGCAGGTTCACTCCTGGAGCCCCAGGAGCAGCCGCTACAGGACGAGCAGCTGGAGGCCTCGCGCGGGGACCTACCTCCCACCCAGCTCAGGGCTTCCACACCGGCCCTGAGCCTCTCACCTGGGCCCCGAGTTTCCGGAAGAGAAGGGGTAGGCCCACCCCTCGGTGTGGCCCCCGTCTTCCTGCAGGAAAGGGCCCCCCCGCACAGCACAGGGTGGAGGAGGGGGCTCCGGGACCGTGGCTTCATTCCCAGGACACAGTGGGCCCCCTGTTTGCACCTGCTGCTCCCCCAAACCGGGTCCCCAACCCTCAACACTGCTCCTCCCCCTGCGCCCAGCGCACACAGCAGAGACCGCCGATACCTGGGGGCTGCGGGTGGCTGTCAGGACTTGTGGGGTGAGGATGTGGCCTGAGGGGAGGATGGAGTGTGGGGAGGCCCAGGACAGGAACCCAGGTGCTCCCTCCCCGGCTCTGGCCCAGGGGCCGCGCCCAGCGTCTCCGTGCTCCACGCCGACGCATAGTTCTGGGGTGAGACACAGGCTCTGGACTTGCCATCACACTCGGGTGCCGGTGCCACGGGGCCCGGGGCCGCCTGCCCGCACAGCGGGGGGTGCTCCCTCCCAGCTTGGCCCCGTCCTGGGCAGCCCCCGGAGTCGGAGACCCGGCCTCGGCTCTGGAGCAGGAAGGGGAGAAGTTAGTGACCGTGACCCGGGTCCAGCGAGCTCTCCGAGGAGGGGGCACCTTGGGGACCAGGGGAGGCGAATGTGTGGGGAGCGCAGCGAGGGGGAGGGGCTGGATGGGGTCCCGAGCTGAGCGTCACCACCACCCACCACCCACCGGCTTGGTCTCCCGCTGCCCCACCCACCGCCCACCCCAGGAGAACTGGCCGCCTCCCCCGTGCGGCTGGCTGGGCCCGGGTGGCTGGGAGGGCAGCTCGGAGCTGCTGGGCGGGGAGGACAGCCACCGGCATCCTGTGTGGCCTCATCTGTCTGGAATTCCGTGGAAACCGCTGCCCGGGCGTGGCCCTGGGTCCCCGATTCCCGGGGAGGATGGTTGTGGGTGTTGGGGCTCCCGGTAGACTCCGGCCACCTGTCTCCCCTCCCACCCCTCACCTGCCCACGGGATGGGCTCCCATCTTCTCCTGCCGGCCTCACGGCCGGGCTGGGCGCCTGAGTGTCCCGGGAGAGAGCACCCAGCACCCTGCACCCGGGCCGGCCCTGCAGGTGAGCCGGGTCAGAGTCGGGCACGACAGGGGTGAAGAGGCCGGGTCTCTGCACACCCACTCAGCCGCCCGGGCAGCCCCTCCCTGCCCAGGGCACTGGCTCTGCCCTGGAGAAATAAACATCGGAGACTGTCCCGGAAACTTCCAAGACCCGGCACAGCCCGAGCGCCCCACGGTGGACAGCAGGGAAGGCGGGGGGTGGCAGACAGGGGCTTCGTGAGCACTGTGCCTGCTGTGGCCTCCCCCTCCTAACCCCCCCCCCACCAAGAGCCCGGTGAGGTGAGGTCAGCCCCCCGCAGAGCTCCCGGCAGGTCAGCGAGATGCCCACCACCGGTCGTAGGTGCAACTAACTCCCTGGAGTGAGTCCGGAGAGGAGCGGAGGGTGCGTCTTTGGGGATGAGTGACAGGCGGGGGTGGAGGGCCGGGGGCGGGGGCCCAGCCTCTGGGCTTGGGTGACTCCTCCAAGCAGCAACTGGGGCTCCCCGGCCCTCCCGCGGGGCCCCTGAGAGGAGGTTTGGGGGTGGGTGGGGCCCGGGCGCTGGGCTGGGCTAAAAAGCCCCTGAGCCAGCCGGGGCCCATCCCCGCCCCCGCCCCCGCCCCCGCCTGGCCGTGATCAGCTGCGGGAACCCAGATCCGGCTGCCTCTGGGGCAGGAATGTGCCTGCACCTGGTAAACCCATCACCACCACCAAACCGGTAAACCCATCTCGGCCACCAGCCTGCATTCCTGGCCCCAGAATCACACCTCTGGCTGGGCTGTGAGCTCCTGCCTCTGGCTGGCTCTTCCCCCCCACCCCCCGGACCCCTCTTGCCCTCCTCTCCCTCCCCGCTCCCTGCCAGGAAGGCAAGACAGCAGTGGGTCCCGGGTGAGGGCCTTGTTCCACGTTCATCCTTTCATCCATTCTCCCGCCAACGTCCTGCTCGCCGGCCCCACCCAGCTGCCATTTTTGCTCGGTGCGGGCCGAGAATGGGGACAGGGACGGGGCGGGGGTTGGGGGGTGCTCCAGGCCTGGCACCCAGTCCTGTCCCGGCCTCTGGTGCCCACGGGGCCTCTGGGAGCCGTGGATCAGGGAGCGTTTACCAAACACCTCTAACACCATCTGAGTGGTCGGTGTCTCCCGGGGCCTCGCAGCCTGGCTCCTGACTGACTCAGGCCCACCTGGAGGTGGCATCCACCTGCCATTGACCGACGATACCCTTCCATCCATCTCCCAGGACCCGTCCTGCGGGCCAGGCCTCTGTCACTCTCAGAGCACGGCCCTTCCGCCTGCTGGCCACGTCACCATCTACCCAACAGGTCCCGGGATCAGACTCCCAAACCAACGCTGAACCAGCACCTCCCTCAGACCGGGGACCACACGGGGCTGCAGGGCAGACCCCCCTCCCCCGCAGTTGGAGTGCTGGCCGGCGTCAGACCCGGCCTGCCTTGGACACCCCGCACCCGAGCTGTGCTCAGGGGCCCGTCCTGCTGCCTCCAGGGTCTTGTTCTGCGCTGGGTTTTTTCTTTTTCTTTTAATATATTTTATTGACTTTTTACAGAGAGGAAGGGAGAGGGACAGAGAGTCAGAAACATCGATGAGAGAGAGACACCGATCAGCCGCCTCCTGCACACCTCCCACTGGGGATGTCCCCGCCACCAAGGCACATGCCCTCAACCGGAATCGAACCCCGGACCCTCTCTGGTCCGCAGACCGAGGCTCCATCCATGGAGCCACACCGGTTTCGGGAACCGCTGCTCTTTATTATAAAAGCGCTTGGGCCCGAGGGAGGGCGGGGCCGGGGACGTGAGTGGCGGAGGAAGGGGCTGGGGGCCCGGGCAGTGGGCCGGAGGGGCTATGGCCAAGCTCCCCCCCCCCCAGCTCAGGTGCAGGCCGCCCCCAGGGGCCCGCGGGGAGGCGGCGGGGGGCCGGGGCGGCGGCGGTGGCGGCGGAAGTCCCGGAAGTGGCGGGTGAGCAGCGTGTAGAGGAAGGGGTTGAGGCAGCTGTTGCCGTAGGTGAGGCAGGTGGTCAGGTAGTTGACGAGGCGGGCGCGGCGGGCGGGCAGCGGCGGGGCCGCCCGGTACTGCGCCAGCAGCTGCCACGCCCAGAAGGGCAGGAAGCAGGCCCAGAAGAGCAGCACGATGGCCAGCACGGGGCGCAGCACCCGGGGGGCGGGCGGCCGCCGCGTCGGGGGCGCCGAGGCCCGCTGCGCCCGCCGGTAGGCCCGGGCCAGGCGCGCGTACAGCAGCCCGATGGCCAGGCCGGGGCCCGCCATGCTGGTGCCGAAGAGCAGCGTCAGGTAGGCGCGGTGCGTGCGCGGGCCCCAGGCCGGCCGGCAGACACCCTGGCCGCCGGGACGGGGCACCAGCCGCACGGCCAGGACCAGCGGCAGCGCCAGCAGCAGCGCCAGCAGCCACGCGCCCAGCGCCAGGGCCTTGCGGTGGCGCCCGGGCCGCCGGGCCGCGTCCAGGGGCCGCAGGACGGCGGCGCAGCGCTCGGCGCTCAGCAGCACCAGCGTGAAGCTGCTGGCGTGCATGGTCAGCAGGTCCAGGCCGAGCAGCAGGCGGCAGCCCGCGTCCCCGAAGTGCCAGCGCCGGCAGAGGTCGGTGGCCACCACGAAGGGGACGCTGAGCAGGTAGAGCAGGTCGGCCAGCGCCAGGCTGACCACGTAGACGCGCAGCGAGGCCGAGGCGCGGGGGAAGCGGCCCAGCACGGCCAGGATGTAGGCGTTGCCCGCCACGCCCACCGCGCCCAGGGCCAGCAGCACCGCGCCCAGGGCGCCCGAGGCCACCTGGTCCTCCAGGGCGCTGGGCCCCGCCGGGCCAGCCCAGGAGCCGCTGCTGTTGCTGTGGTTCGGGGTCGCGTTGAGGCTGCCGGGTGGCTCGGCCGGGGGACCGCCGCCCCCCGCTCCCAGGAGGGGGAAGCTGCTGCTGCTGGTGGGCTCGAGGCTCAGGGCCATCCCTGCAGAGTGGTCATCCGTGGGCGGCCAGCTGGCCCTGCGGGAAAAGGTGCCCGTTAGCCGAAGCCGGTGTGGCTCAGTGGATAGAGCATCGGCCTGCCAACTGAAGGGTCCCAGGTTCGATTCTGGTCGGGGGCGCGTGCCTTGGTGGCGGGCACATCCCCAGTGGGGAACGTGCAGGAGGCGGCTGATCGACGTCTCTCTCTCTTGTCACAGCAGGCACGGGCCAGGGTGGCGGGCTCCATCCCCAGAGGGGGGCGTGTGCAGGAGGCAGTGGATCCGTGGTTCTCTCTCATCGTGGATGTTTCTCTCCCTCCCCCTCTCACTTCCCCTCTGACATCACTCAACACATACTCGGCTGCCCTGTGGGTGCTGGACCCGCCGGCACACAAATGCAGCGGCTGCCATGGGGGCCCTGTGCTGCCAGGGCGCAGAGGAAGTGGCATTTCCCGGCTCAGCGCTCACAGCGGGCACTGACATTCCTGAAGAAAAAAATATATTTTTTAAATCGATGCACTATATTAAGTTTACTTATTTTAAAAATCTCAGGGAGCGGCATATCTCATGTCTGAGGATTAGCTTCACAGGAAAAAAAAAGGCTTAAATGTGGGAACACTTATCAGAGGGGGCTCTTGGAGGGCCCACACCCAGGAACACGGCTCCCGGCTCTCCCCTCTGCGTCAGGCTGGCGACCAGGAACCCTCGGGCGTCGTCCAGAGGTGGCCTCTGGCCCCCGGGTGCGGGGACGTGGGCCGGCTGTGCAGGAAGCTGCCCAGGACCCAGCACGGCCAGCAGGGACCCCTCGGACCTGCTGAGTCCCAGAGCCTCCCCCTAGGGACTGCCGAGCTGCAGGGCAGGGTTCCAGCACCCAGAGGCCCCTCAGGTCTCCAGGCGGCCGCTGGGGACCGAGCTTCGGAGCCCCAGGAGCGACTTGCGGCTCCCCACCTTCCATCGCCTGCACCCCACACCCCACACCCCACCCCGCACCCGGTGCCCCGCGCGCTCACCTCTGTCACCACGGAGCGGGTCGAGCTCCTGGCGGTGCGGGTCCCGGACTCCGGACTACAGGACGTTCCGGGGAGGTCCCGCCGAGACAGAGGAGCTGCGTGCCCTCCTGATCCTGATGGTCGCGGGCTCCCGGCTGGCGGGCCACGGGGACTGCACCTCTGCCTGCGCCGGTGCTGGATGCGAATGGATATTAATAACCAGGGGGCGGGGGTGCCAGGAGAGGGGCGGGGAGCGGGCGCCCGGGTAAGAAGAGTGCGCGGGACCGAAGGGAGCCGGTGCTGCGGGCGCTGGAGCAGCAGCGGGAGGGGCGGGAGGAGGGTGGGGGCGCACCGCCGTGGGGGGCTGTGGGGGCGGCAGGAAGGCGAGGTGGCCAAGGGCAGCGGGTGGCAGGCCGCGGCTCCGGCGAGGGTCTGAGCAGCTCCTACCTGGGTGGGACCCCAGGCAGCTGGTGGGGTGCAGTCACCTCCAGACCCGCTGCTGTGTCTCTGCCCCCCGCCCCCAACACCCCTCTGGACCTGGAGAAGGTGGAGCCCAGGGCTGGGCCCCTGCCCGGTGGCCTTAATACATCCACAATGTTGTGCAACCACCGACCACGTTCCCTTTCCAAAACCTCATCCAAAAAGAAATGCTGATCCCCTTCTTTATAAACACCAGCTCCCAGACGGGGGACGCGCCTCCTGGCTGTCCCTGTGAATCCGACCCTCTGGACCAGCCGTCGGCAAACTCATCCGTCCACAGAGCCAAATACTGACAGCACAACCATTGACGTTTGTTTGGAGAGCCACATCTTTTAAACGTAAACCTCTTCTCACGCCACGTCTTCCAAACAGACTCGCCCGGGCCGTGGTGTTTTGTGGAAGAGCCGCGCTCCAGGGGCCAAAGAGCCGCCGTGTGCCGGCCACGGCTCCAGGACCTGGCGTGGGGGACTCTGCAGGGTCTGAGCTTCCCCTGCCGGCTCCCTTCACTCTGCACTGCCGTCCGCTCAGCACCTTCTCTTCTGGGCGGAACGCGAGTCCCTCTCCGGGTGGAGCAGTGTTCGTTCGTTTGTTCGCCCCTGGGCGGGCAGGGCTGCTGTTTTCACAACGGCCTGACGCTGTGAGGCTGGACCGCGGGCACCACCCCGACGCCTCACCGAGACGGGCCGGCGTCCCCCTCCGAAGCGCTTGCACAGATGCACTCGGACGGCCTCTCCGGCAGGGGATTCAGGCCAACTCACCGGCCTCACCGCGGAGTTTTTCAAATGCACACAACACCGTCTTCTCCCAGAACCGGCCTTTGTGGGCACCTGGAGGACCCCGTGGGCCCTCAGGCTGGGTGACCTACAGAAAGGGGCTGACTGGGCCGAAACCAGTTTGGCTCAGTGAATAGAGCATCAGCCTGGGGACTGAAGGGTCCCAGGTTCGATTCTGGTCAGGGGTATGGACCTTGGTTGCGGGCACATCCCCAGTGTGGGGCGTGCAGGAGGCAGCTGATGCATGTTTCTCTCTCATCGATGTTTCTAACTCTCTGTCCCTCTCCCTTCCTCTCTGTAAAAAATAAATATTTTTTTTTAAATAAAAAATATTTTTTAAAAGGGAGGGGCTGACTGGGACCCATGAAACCTCCCCTTTGAAGGCCTCACGTGGAACTGACGGTGGGAGAGGAGGGAGCAGAGGCCAGGCGGCCCGTTTGGGAGGAGCCGGGCACATGGGAGGTTCTAAGTGCGCACAGAACTGCGAGGGTTTGTTGATTGAGTTTCCGCCGGCTCCGTTCTGCCATGCAGGGAGCACGGGCAGCCTCCGGATGTAGGACGTGGAGACTGAGAGGGCCTGGCCATCAGCGAGAGGACCTGCCGTCTGTCAGGCCTCAGCAGCAGTAAGAGCCGGGCAGGGGCCCAGGCCCTGCCCCGTTCGCCGGAAGGGGCCAGCCCTCCTGGACCTGCAGGACGGAGGGAGCCTCCAGATGGGTCCCTGACCCGCAGAAGCGGCCAATCAGGAGCTGCTTCCCGCCTCAGCAGCCTGTGACCAGCCCCGCCGAGCTGCCTCTCCCGGAGTCCGTGGGCGGGTCAGCCCCTGGGTGTCAGTGTCAGGGGCACGTCCACGACTGGTCGGCACTGCCCTCCTCCGAGGCCGTACTGGTTGGTTGTATGTCACGTGATAAACACCCGTGAACAGCTCCCGCCTCAAACCAACACACGGACGAGCCCTCGCCTGTCCGCCTCCCAGGGGTTTCAACAGGGAATGGGGCTCAACCTCCCGGGGCTGCCTGAGGAGGACACAAAGGCTCAGATGCAAAACGCTTGTTTTATTTAACAAAAAACAAGGAACAAAGAAACAGGAACCAAGTGGCCAAACTGCATGAAAGAGCAACATTGGAAGCCAGGTCACCTCCCACAGGGCAGCTCCCCCGCGGCCAGGGCAGGGCGGGCGGGCAGGGTCCTGTCCCCGAGCCACAGGAACACCTGCCGCAGCCGTCCTCCCGGCACCGGGCAGAAACGCTGCCCTCCCGGCAGGACATGGTGCTGCTCCCGGTCAGTCCCTGGGCCAGGGCCCCCTCTCCCACCACAGGCCCCAGCCCCCTTCCCGGGCCAGCAGGTCCCCGGGCTGGGGAGCAGGGGCAGCCGCCTGTCCTCCCCAGCCGCCGGTGGCCTGCAGCAGCCCGCTGGTCACCGGGGCCTCGGGCTGAGCCGCTGGAAAGACGGGAGCTCCCCCGGGGCCCAGGCTCTCCCCGGCCCCCCAGCTGCCCGTCCCCGCGATGCCGAAGCCGGGCCCCTGCGCTGGGGGCCAGGCCTCTGGCCCAGCGGCCCGGTCGCCCTCTTCGTTCCAGGGAGCGTAAGAGAGGACGCGGAAGCCCCTCAGGAGCAGGGCGGTGCCCGCGGGGACCAGCTGGGCCCCCTGGCCGGCGGGCGAGCTCTCCAGGAGGCTCAGCCGCCAGGGGCTCAGGTCCTGGCCCGGGGCCGGGCTCTGCAGCCGCAGCCCCCACGGGCCATCCGGCTCCAGCAGCACGGCCCAGCCCTGCCCGGGGCACCTGCGGACCCAGCGCGGCGACACGTGCCGGAGGTAGGTGCCGGCGGGGCCAACCACCATGGCCATGGCCTGCAGGCTCAGCAGCCAGGTGTGAGCCTCGGCCGGGTCCACCCCCGGGCTGGCCACCAGCTCCAACAGCATGGCCTCCCCCGGGGGCAGGGCCTCCGGGAGAGAAGGCTGCAGCGAGACAGAGGGGCTCGGCCAGTGGGAGCAGGTCGGAACGCCCCCAAATCTCCAGGGAAGAAAACCCTGGGCCCAGGCAGCATCCTCAGGCCCCAGGCCCTGGGGCGCCGCGTTTTGGGGGGTCGGC
>PVJN01052178.1:0-14204 GCA_004026805.1 Lasiurus borealis
GAAAACTCTTAAAGAAGTATTACAGGTCTTTATCCTCTTCTTCTCAGATCCTGCCTAGCAACTACAACTAGCAGCAAATAATATTAATCTCTTCCTGTCGTGTATCACTGGCAAGTTTTAAATCTTAAGTTGGACCCTATACTTGGAAAAGAAGATAAAAGCTATTATAGTATTAGCATAAATAATACAGACAAAATGAGAACTAGAAACCAGAACCACCTGCTTCATATTGCAAACAGCCTCAAAGGATTGTAAATGCTCCCTTGTTTTAAAACACCAATGATTTTGCACTAGGACTTGGAAAAAGAACAAAACCTTCTCAGCCCCTGTATTGACTTTAGAATACTATTATAATTAAACCTGTGCTATAAAGTTGCCGCTGGGGATTTGTTAATGACTTAGATTAACAAGAAGGAGCTAGTTCCTTTCGTCTCTCAGATTCCTCAGACAAGCTACAAATTTGCATGAAAGTGAAGCACTAGTCATCTATGGAATTATTTCATTTTAGTGCATTTAATGAACCCTGCTTTTTACCAAGTAGGATTTAAATCATTACTTAATAGAGCAGCAGTTTTTAGACATTTAGGTGAGGGGAGGAGGTGATAGACTGCATTGAGGAACTGATGAAATACATATCGGCACATTTAAACTATCTAAATTTTTTAAAAGTTCATAATTTTCTGCAACTCATCCATGAACTACATATTAGTGACAAAAACTATTTCTGAAATCTTCCTTCAGCATTAAATGAGTTACATGAATTTATTGAATTAAATTAAAGAAACAATATATGTAAGATGTTTACACAGAGTTTGACATATAGAGCCCAAATAAGAATAACTTATATTACTATTATTAATACATTATTTTCCTTAAAGGGTAGAAGAAAATTTTCCTTTTTTAAATAAATCTTTATTGTTCAGATTATTACAATTGTCCCTCTTTTTTCCCCCCATTACTCCGTTCCACCCGGCTCCCATCCCTCCCTCTGCCCTTACCTCCCCCACATTGTCCTCATCCATAGGTATATGATTTTTGTCCAATCTCTTCCCGCACCCCCCTCACCCCTTTCCCGCTGAGAATTGTCAGTCCACTCCCTTTCTATATCCCTGATTCTATTATATTCACCAGTTTATTCTGTTCATCAGATTTTTAATTCACTTGATTTTTAGATTCACTTGTTGATAGATATGTATTTGTTGTTCATAATTTTTATCTTTACCTTTTTCTTCTTCTTCTTCTTCTTCTTAAAGAGTACCTTTTAGCATTTCATATAATATTGGTTTGGTGTTGATGAACTCCTTTAGCTTTTTGTTATCTGTGAAGCTCTTTATCTGACCTTCAATTCTGAATGATAGCTTTGCTGGTTAGAGTAATCTTGGCTGTAAGTTCTTGCTAATCATCACTTTGAATATTCCATCTGGCCTGCATAGTTTCTGTTGAGAAATCAGCTGACAATCATATGGGTGCTCCCTTATAGGTAATGAACTGTTTTTCTCTTGCTGCTTTTAATATTCTGTCTTTGTCTTTTGCTCTTGCTATTTTAATTATGATGTGTCTTGGTGTGTTCCCCTTTGGATTCCTTTTGTTTGGGATTCTGTATGCTTATTGGACTTGTAAGTCTATTTCTTTCACTAGGTAGGAGTTTTCAGTGATGATTTCTTCAAATAAGGTTTTCAGTATCTTCTTCTCTCTTTTCTTCTGGCACCCCCATAATTCTGATGTTGGTATGCTTGAAGTTGTCCCAGAGGCTCCTTACACTATCTCCAAATTTTTTTAATTCTTTTTGCTTTTCCAGTTGAGTATTCTTTGCTTCTTTGTATGTCAAATCTTTGACTTGATTGTTGCATTTCTCTAGTCTGCTCTTAGGTCTCTGTATAATATTTTTTATTTCAGTCAGTGTATATTTAATTTCTAGTTGGTCCTTTTTCATCTCCTCTTGGACCTTGCTAAATTTATCGACCTTTTCTAGGAAATTCTTGAAAAATCTTATAACTGTGGTTTTGAATTATATATCCAATATTTGCTTTTCTCCATTTCTTTCACTTGTGATCTGTTTCTTTGTCTTTGCATTTTCACTTCTCCGTAGAGTTGGTAGAGTAGCTCTGTGTGCTAGGTGTCCTATATTGCCCAGTGGCTCAGCCTCCCCGGTTACCTGAGGTTGACACTTTTGGTGCACCCCTTTGTGGACTGTGTGTACAGACTTTTGTAGTTAAGTTTTGATTGTTGTTGGTGTCAGTGTGGGGAATTGACCTCCAGGCCAATTGGCTGTGGGGATTAGCTGTGTCTATGCCAGGAGAACTTCTGTGCTCTAGACAGCCTTATGAGATAAGACTTGCAAAATTTCAAAAGCCTCGTACTTGACTTGGATGGGGTAGAGTCTCAGGGCTGAGCAGACAGCCTTGGCTTCCCATCAGCCCTGCCTTATGAGGCCCCTGGGTTTCAGTGTCCCTCAGTAATTGCTGCAGCCCTCTCTTTGCACACTCGTGTGTGTACCGCCAGACCTTTGCCTTTTGCAGGTCCTTGGCCTCTTGTCTTTTCCTGACAGTCCAGACTCCCCCGTATGAGTTTGGGATCCCAGAGTCTCACCCAGAACTGGGGTTCAGTGCAGTCAGAACTGGGGTTCAGTGCAGTTGGGAGTTTCCATCTCTCTCCTGCTACAGGAAGCCAGCTAGGCACTCAGCAGCCTGTCCTCTCCACATGTGTGTCTCTGTACCTCAGATTTTTGCAGCTCCTCTGAGTTTTCGTGTGCCCCTTTCTTTTCTTCTAGTTGTAGAATTTCCACTCAGCCAGCTTTCCTGTGGTTCTGGATGATGTCCTTTCTGTCTTTTAACTGTAGTTTTAAATTGTTGTGTGAGGCAGCAGTTTAGGTGTTGAGCTATGCCTCTATCTTGGTTTCTCCCTTAGAATAAAATTTTCTATCAAATATAAGAAATTTATTGGAACAGCTGATAATAAAGGTGTACACATTCCCTGCAATAAACATATTGTTGCTTTTTTAAACCAAATACTCATGAATAAATAATAACAACAGTTATTGAGTTCATATGGTATGCTAGACTTCATTCTTACAGCAAGTTGTAACATAAATATCTCCATTTTATAGTAGAATGAACTAAACAACAATTTATTCCCAAAAGTCTACTGATAATATACTGGAAATCTATATTGAAATATGTACAAATATAAAATAATCATCTTTACTCAAAATGTGTTTTTAAATACATTACCTACCAGAGCTTTTCAAATTTCATCACCTTCAGATAAAAGGACTAAAATCAGGGAGCAAACTTCATTTCCAGAATCACTGCACCCCATGTGGGGAGGTGGTGTAAAAAGTGGTTTAAGAATAAGACCTTGCATATCAGACTGACTTCAGTTTGAATCTCATCCCTGGATCTTATAAAATCTGGGGATGTGAGCAGATTGTTCATCTCCTCAGAGATTCCAGTTTCCACTTATGAAATATACACCTATATGATAAGAGTTTAAATATAAGACTAAAACTGATAAAACATGTAAAGTTTTTAAGTGTGGTGCACAGTAAATGCTCAATAAAATGTAATCTTATTACTACTCATTCATTCTCCAAAGTATCTCAAGGACATTCCTTTTTCTTCTTGCCATTGTTACATTCAGTTTTGTCCTAAATTATTGTTATACTAATCCAGCAAGAGATTATTTTGTACCTGGAGCTTGAGGTCTTGCTCAGTGATTAGATTGCCTGGGGCAAAGTTGCTTTAACAGGATTGATTAAGTCCTAGTCTGCTTTGCCTTACAGCCCTGTGGGATTTTTCCCCCAGCCTCTATTATAGTCACTAGATCATTCACAAATACTGAGCAAGAATGCTCTAAGTTATTCTCTATATGACTTATTTCATTTAGTACAATATTGTTTATTTCTGTCCATGTCACAAATGTCTAGATCTCATTCTTTTTTAGGACTGAATAATATTCCATACACACACACACACACACACTAGAGGCCCAATGTATGAAATTCGTGTAAGGGGCTTGGCCCCTACCGCCTCTTCCTCAGCTAACACAGCTGTGGCTTTGTCTGGAAGGTCATCTGGTCTAATAAGCATATTATGCTTTTATTATTATAGATAATATTTCATTAAATATATAATGCATTACCTTCTTTATCCAATCACCTGTCAATGAACATTAATGATTCAATGCACACAGGAGTGCATATATCTTTTCAAATCAGTGCTTTTGTTTTCTTTGGATAAATACCCAGAAGTGGAATTGGGTTGTCTGGTAGTTCTATTTTCATTTTTTTAGAAACCTCCATACTATTTTCCACAATGGCTGTGCCAATTTACAATTCCACCAACAGACAAGAGTATTCCCTTTTTTCCACATCTTTGTCAACACTTATTCTTTGCTGTCCTTTTGATAATAGCCGCTGTTAGAGTTTTGAGGCCATAGCTCATTATTCTTTTGACTAGAGGCCCAGTGCATAAAATTCATGTTGTGGGGGGTGTCCCTCAGCCCAGCCTGCACCCTCTCCAATCTGGGACCCCTTGAAGGATGTCCAACTGCCCATTTAGGACCAATCCTACAGGGTCAGACATTCCTCTCACAATCCAAGACTACTGGCTCCCAACTGCTCACCTGCCGGACTTCCTGATTGCCCCGAACCACTTCCGCCTGCCAGCCTGATCACCCTCTAATCACTCTTCTGCCAGCCTGATTGATGTCTATCTGCTTCTCTGCCAGCCTAGTCACCCCTAACTGTCCTCCCCTGTAGTTTTGGTCACCCCTCACTTCCCTCCCCTGCAGGCCTGGTCCATCCCAACTGCCCTTCCCTGCCATCCTGGTCACCTCTAACTGTCCTCTCCTGCAGGTTTGAATGACCCCAACTACCCTCACTTACAGGCCTTGTCCCTTCCAGTAGGCCTCTCCTGCTGGCTTGATCACCCAGCATTGCCCTCCCTTGCAAGCCTAGTCCCTCCCAACTGCCCTGCCCTGCTGGCCATGTTGTGGTGGCCATCTTGTGTCCACATGGGGACAACCGTCTTTGACCACATGGGGGCAGCCATCTTGCATGTTGGAGTGACAGTCAATTTGCATATTACTCTTTTATTAGATAGTATAGAGGCCTGGTGCATGGGTGGGAACCAGCTGATTTGCCCTGAAGGGTGTCCTGGATCAGAGTGGGGTTCCCTTGGGGCGTGGGGTGTCCTGGATCAGAGTGGGGATTCCCTTGGGGCATTTACTATAGGACAGCACAAGAACAAAGTGTAGGGGTAACAATGAGGAAAGAACAATGAACTGAAGAGTGGGGGGAAGGTCTGTAACATACTATTATGTTAGTGCTTACTCAGTGAGTAAATGGATGAATAAATAAATTGGGTTTAGATTTAATTTATGGGGGGCAGGGTAGGATTTGTTTTAAATGAACTGAGCAAACAAAGTAGGAATGAATATTTGGGGTAGGGCAAGTTGATAATGGAAAATATCCTACCCCTTACCCTCTTTCTCAGAAATGTTTATGGTAAACACCATTTAGCAGTTCCCTGATAATTACTATTAATGAGACTAGTTATTTTTTCTTCAGCACACAAACACGGAACTCAGCGTTCTGCATATATTAATAACTTCAGAATAGGTATTTGTCATCCCATTTTAGATGTAGTTTATAAACTATGGCTCAGTGACATCCTCAACTCACAGATAGCTCCAGAGCAGATATCTCTGAGCAGATATCTCATAGCAGATGGGTTGAACTTCTGTTCGTTGTGCAGAGAGGAGGATCCTCCACGTGGCTCAGCTAGCTATCAGAGATGAAATGTGCACTTCCCCTCCACAAACATAGAAGAAAGATCCAGTGGCATCAAATTTCCATAGATGTGTACTCTCTCAGGCAGAATTGGCTAAATAGCCTCATCTACATTAAAAACACAAAAAATTAGTTCTGTTTTAAGAAGATATTTAAATCTGTGCCCCATCCTCACCCACCACCCAAAACAAAATTGAGGCTGTCATTTATTGCCTTTAATAAAATTTTTATCCTTCATTGGAAAATAAATCATAAACTGAAATCAGTTCCGACATCATATCATAGACATCATACCATTTCTCTGCAAGATTCATACTTGGAAAATTGTGTAGTGGGAGTCCCTTCATAAAAGCAACCTAACAACTATGGGTTCATCCACAATCCATCAAAAGAGGGTTCTCCCTACAGAACTGGGAACCTGAATGGCCTAACAGTGATTCTTTGCAAGTCCCAGAGAGGAAGAAGCTGCAGACTATTAGGGAGTCGAGCAGGTAGGACGGTGAAGTGCTTAATCAGTGGCCAAGCAATCAATAAACACCAACAGGTCAAATCAGTTAAATTGAATTAAATTGACCTTATATCTTTGGAGAAAAGCCTAAGGACAGAGAGAAAGAGAACAGGTTAGGGTTGACTGGCCTTGTAACTACAAAGGAAGTACAGCAGTTAAGGAATTTTAGGTTACAGCTGATTGAAGCCCAGTTAGAGATGAATGTATCCTCAATGTGAGGAGGCTTCCAATAATAGAGGAAAACAATATTACCTACACAGTGATAGTATTTGCTTATATAGATCTCTTCCTGGGCCCTTTTCCTCCTCTCTGTTTCTGTCTGTTGATTTATTTTCTCAACTGGTAAACATATTCAAGTCCCTCTACTCTCTACCTTTCATTGAAATTCTTCTCTTCTCAAACTGTCTTATCTCATATTCCCTTTTCAATGTACTTCAATATCATTTTTCCTTGATCTACCAGAACTATGCTATTGGCTTCCTACTTGCCTTATTTCCTAGTTGTAGAAAATGGGACTCTTGATCTCCAACTCAGCCATACAAAAAAAAAAAAATATATATATATATATATATATATATATATATATATATAAGAAGTATCACAATTTAATTTTATTCTTTAAAATAACTTAAATTTATTCATAAACCATATCTCAACCAGGTCTGAGAATAATCAATATCATCCCTGCAGTATCCTCCGAGAACTTGCAGTGGGGAGACCCTTGAAGTCTTCTGTAGCACTGTATCACTCAGTCCCGGGGGCAAGATATCTTTATTGAGGATGAAAACCCTGGTACCTAGGTTTCAGGATCATTGGGTATATCATTCAGTCATCCAGTCTGAAGTGCAGCTTCTCCACAGTACACAGAACAAAGCAGGGAGAGGGTACCATTTACTAAGGAACTCACCCATTCCTTCCCATTCTGAATATTGTTCAAATGCTCTCAATCTCTTTTCTTTCCAAAGGACTTCCTTTCATATGCTCCTTCTGTGATGTCTATCATGATTTAGGCTTTCACAAAAGAATGTGAAAGACTTTAAGGAGTTCTTCTTTCTCCCTGGAAGTTTGTTAAATCTAGGGACAACTCAGGGTGTGGGCATGTGGAATGAAAATACTATGACAACAAAATACTGATTTATCTCACAAAAAAATTACCCCACTGCACAACCTGTTAAGCACTTTTTTTTCTCCCAGATAAATCTTTTGTGGAAATACATTAGTGCTGTATGGGTAACATTATATATCAGGTGACTTAGGTTTACATGGCATGTATGCATCAAAAGGTTATAGAATCTTAAGCAAGTCACCATACTTTATTTATACTAAGGTGCATATATAAATATTCCTCAGAAATTAATTGGCAATATTTATTTTCTTTTTAATTGCATTTGATACTAGTGTTTTTTTTAATTGATGACCTTTCAATAAAAAATGTGGTCTTAACTTCTTTATACATCAGTTTCTTAGTAACTGCCTCATGGGTTTGTTCTGCGGATTTGATGAGTAAAAATATAGAAAGCAAACATATATATAGCAAGTATTGAGTAAATACATGTAAAGCATTGAGTAAAGTATTATTATTGTTCTGTAATTATACTTTCAGAAATCTTATCTTAAGAATTAAAGAAAGATGTGTACATCCACACATTCACCAAGTGATTTGTATAGAACATTGAGAAAAGTATAATGCAGAAGAAAATGTTTAAATAAATTATATAACTGCGGTGATCATATAAATAACTAAATGTGTTTAGTTATTCATATATGTTTACCATAAGTGTTACATAAAAAATTAGTTGCAAACTGCATATATTATATAAAATCCTTTCGTAAACAAATAGTGCAGCCATATATACTTATGTGCTTATATGTAGAAAAATGTTTGGAAGAATAGAGAGGGAGATTTCTAATGGGTGACATTTTATGTGATTCTATTTTATCTATACTTTTAAATTTTCACAAATATATACTCATATCTAATTTAAAAATAATAATTCAAATAAATATCTTTCACAAAGTACTTTGTATGTGGCAAAAAAATATATATGACTCAGTTTAGCAAAAAATGGAGACTTGAAAATCCATTTATGGATCTTAATAGTAGAAACAAATGGGACTTTACTCTTGGGTGTTCTTACCATATCCCACATCCTGTGTCCCCACAGTGCCTAGTACCTTACAAGTGCCTAATAAATGTTTATTGGAGAATAAAAGGAAAACAAGGATAATCATGAATAACATCTTTAATTGATTGGGGAGATTAAAGATTTTGATAAAGCATAAACAAAAATATTTTAAAAACAACAAAGGAAGAAATATTTGTAATAGTGAATGGTTATGCAAAAAAGTCTGATTTGAAAAGAAGATGTTGAGTATAGACATTCTTGTTTTATCATCCATGTGGCATTGATCCTACCCAGTCAAATGTGATTCAACCTTTACTTACATATTTTTATCATAAGCATTTAGGCCAAGAATGTCAAACATGCAGCCACTGGCCACCAGTTTGACATGCTTGATCTAGGCTCTTCCTTTATGACATTGTAAGGAATGCTGGGAAAAGTAGATTAATATGAGCAATTGAAACCCTATCTTATTCAGTTGCTGCCTTGCTAATGATAACTTCAGTTCATCCCTAGAACTAGCATTAACTTTGTTCATCATTGAAATGATGATCTGGTTTTATTATTAAAAATTCTTGCTCAATGTTTTGCAACCCATTTTGTCACATTTCCCATGAAATAGTGAACCTATTTAGTGTCAGGGAAATGGTAAAAATAAAAAAGAAGAAGCAAATGTAAATATGAAATGAGAAGAGATTGTTGAGAAAATATTGCCCTTTAAAGGATATATGATACTATGGGAAATCACCATGGATTCAGTAGGTGAAATATGTCTGTTGAGTTATTTATCAGGACAAAAGTAAAGAGCCATTATATCTTTTCTCACAGCTTTTCTACACATTTTATACTTTACATATCTTTTTGTGTACAGGGTTGAGAAGTAGCTCAATGGAAAGAAGGTAGGTCACAGAGTTGTTAATAAACAGGTTTCAAAGAGAATTTGTTTATTGTTAATTTGTGTGTGTGTGTTTATTTAACAAATACTTGTTGAGTCAAGAGGCTGGGTATACAAGAGCAATCAGACATTGTTCCTACCTTGGCAAATTTTTCATCTCAGTAGAGCACTTAAGCTGTGAACAAGTAAACAGATAAATAAATAATGCAATTACAAACTGGGCGAGAACTATGAGGTATTTACACAGTGTACTCTCAGAACTAGGAGCAGGGGCTATGGGTAAACTGGGAACCATAGGGAGAATTATATCGAAGGTCCTTCTAAGAGTTAACATTAAGGTGAAACATGAATAATAGCCCATATTAATTTCCTGGGGCACGTGTTCAAGGCTGGGAGACCAGAAGGAAAATTGTAAAGAGCTTACTCTCTTCTTGGAACTGGCAGCAAGCTAGTGTGTCAAGAGCACAGACATAAGTAGGGATGATTGCTATAGGTGGAAGAATAGGTGTCAGGGCTGTTTGAAGATGTAATATGTTTCGAAGATCATCATTTGAATTTAAGAAGGTTTTATAACAAAAAAATAAGCCTTCATTTCCACATTAGCACATTTCCTTATTTAAAATATAACGTATCAGATCTTTAAAATAAATTAAAATGTTAAAAAGCAAGAAACAAAAATACATTCCATCATGCATACCTATATGCATAGAATATTCTGGAATGTTATATAAAAACTGGTATTGATGGTTCCCCAAGAAGTAAACTAGATGGTTATGGAAGGAGACAGAGTACTTGTGTCACGCTGAAGGGAAAAAAATTACCATTTTAAAAATTTTAATGTATAAATTCTTTTTAAATGTTTCATGGTGGATATTCAGTCCAGCCTTGCTTCGTTTTGTTCTGACTTCCCATTAGTCTCTTTGAATATAAAGGAGCATGTTATAGAAAGCTTTCAATGCAACACAACAGAGATCTAATCTCTCCTTTAAAGTGTACTCTTCTATAAAAGATCCTTTGAAATTAACAGAGTAATTTTACTGTTTTAAAAAGATTTTTGGCTGATAAGCTTCTGAACATCCCAGCTATTACGTAAATTCAGCAAAATCGTAAGATCTTCAGTTATCTCACTGAAGAAATGAGTGGGTGGTGCTAAATGATTTCCAGGTCCATTGTAGTTCTAAATTGCTGATTTTTGCGATTCATCCATGTATCCATCAAGTATAATAATTCCTAATATGAGCCAACACTGTGCTAGGCATTGGGAAATCAAGGATGTGTTCTGTGATTCAAAATGATGAGTATTGGCCCAGTATTTGTTCTCTACTTGTTCCATAGTTATAATGTTTTGAGTGGATAAACAGTCAGTCTAAGACTCATCTCCCAGCCTTCAAACCTGTGTTACCGGAAGGGAGGTGGATAGTCAAATTCTAGGTCTTGCACCTCCCCTTCATCTGCCCCCAGTTCTCTCCCTGGTTGAAAAGTTGATATAATGGCAGGAGCTATCTTGACTGGATGGAAATGATTTTTGGAGGGGAGAAAAGACAGAAGGAGCATGTGTTCTTATTGAGAAGTTGCCATGTCAACTGTGAACTCCTTATGATCAAATGGATGAGAGAACATATATGTAAAATGTTTTATTTGTGTTCATATATTTTTGTTAGATCAACTTAATTGTATCTTAACTACTATAAGTTCCCTACACTAAGAAAAGTCACATAACTAGGGGAGAATCCAAGATGGCGGCATAGGTAAACGCCTACACTGCTGCCTCGCACAACAATTTCAAAACTACAACTAAAAGACAGAACGGACATCATCCAGAACGACAGGAAAGCTGGCCGAGTATAAGTTCTACAACTAGAAGGAAAGAGAGGGGCTCACAGAAACCCAGAGGAGCTGCAAAAAGGTACGGAGATGCGCGCCCTGAGAGAGAGCAGGTGCCTGAGTACCTGGCTGGCTTTCTCTGGCAGGAGGGAAATGGAGACTCTCAATGGCATTGAACCCCTTATCTTACAACACTAAACCCCAGATCCAGCTGAAACTCATACGGGGGGAGTTTGGACTGTGAAAAGGGAGAAGTGCACGGAGATTTAGGGGAGTTGCAAAAGATAGGAGGTCTGGTCCTGGTCACGCACGCACATGGTGCTGCACGGAGGACAGATTGCTGATTGTGTCACTGGCTGTAGAGACGGGGCGGGAGACAGACCCTCCCAACTGTGCCACTTCTGAGTCCACTGGGCCCCTGTTTGGGGGGAAACCCTGGAGACCTAGACTCGTGTGGTCCTGGTGTGCAGGGGAGCTGGAAAGGCAGGGGTCTAGAGGCACTGCGGGCGCCCGCACAAGGACCGCTCCAGCGATTACCCAGTCACGTGAGACTCGGGGGCCGTGGAGGGCAGGGCCGACTGGAAGGCAAGGCGGTCCCTTAAGCCCTGAGACTCCACCCATCCCAAGCTCAACAGAGGCTTCTGTGGTCTTGCAAATAAAAAAGTTTCCCCGAAAAAGTGAAAATGCCAAAACAAGGGAAGGGATCAAAAACAAAAGAAATGGAGGAAAAAAAACGACTGGATATAGAGTTCAAAACCACGCTTATAAGGTTTTTCAAGAATATGCTAAAAAAGATGGATAAATTTATTGAGAGCCAAGAGGAGATGCAAAAAAGCCAACTAGAGATGCGAAAGAGCCAACTAGAGATGCTAGAGATGATGCGTAAATTTAGCGAGTCCCAAGAGGAGATGAAAAAGGACCAACTAGAGACACTGACTGAAGTAAAAAATATTATACAGAGTCCTAACAGCAGACTAGAGAAAGGCAAGAATCAAGTCAAAAATTTGAAATATAAAGAAACAGAAAACACTTAACTGGAAAAGCAAGAAGAGAAAAGAATCCAAAAATGTGAAGATAATGTAAGGAGACTCTGGGGCAGCCTCAAGCGTACCAACATCAGAATTGTGGGGGTGCCAGAGGAAGAGAGAGAGTAAGATATTGAAAACCTATTTAAAGAAATAATGACTGAAAACTTCCCACATCTGGTAAAAGAAATAGACTTACAAGTCCAGGAAGCACACAAAACCCCATATAAAAGGAATCCAAAGAGGACCACGCCAAGACACATCATAATTAAAATACCAAGAGCAAAAGACAAAGAGAGAATATTAAAAGCAGCAAGAGAAAAACAGTTTATTACCTACAAAGGAGCACCCATACCACTGTCAGCTGATTTCTCAACAGAAACGATGCAGGCCAGACAGGAGTGGCAAGAAATATTCAACGTGATGAATAGCAAGAACCTACAACCAAGAATAATCTATCCAGCAAAGCTAACATTCAGAATTGAAGGGCAGATAAAGAGCTTCACAAATAAGAAAAAGCTAAAGGAATTCATCAACTCCCAACCAGGGTTATATGAAATGCTGAAGGGTACTCTTTTAGAAGAGGAAGAAGAAAAGGGTAAAAACCAAAAAATTATAAACGACAAATACATATCTATCAACAAGTGAATCTAAAAAGTAAGTGAATTAAAAATTTGATCAACAGAATAAACTGGTGAATATAATAGAATCAGGAGCACAGAAAGGGAGTGGACTGATAATTCTCAGGGGGAAGGGGTGAGGGGTGTACAGGTAGAGACTGGACAAAAATCATACACCTTTGGATGAGATCAATGGGAGGGAGGTAAGGGCAGAAGAAGGGGTGGGAGCTGGGAGGAGGGGTGCTATGGAGGGGAAAAAAGAGAAACAGATGTAATAATCTGAATAATAAAGATTTAATTTAAAAAAAGTCACATAACTATAGATGTAATTAAAAATTATTGCACTCTTAATTTGCAAGTGCTTTAATAAAAGTATAACTTGAGTATTCCTGGAAAGAAGGATAAACTCACTCTGCTTAAGGAAATCAAGAAAATGTTCTCAGGAAAAAAGTGACATTTAGCTGGGTCTTAAAGGATAAATCGTACTGTTCTAGATATAAAAGAAGACAAGGATTTTCCTGGAAAAAAAAATCAAATGCAAAATTTCCCTAGTTGTGACAAGACACATCTTGCATAGAAAATACTTAAAAGCTCATTGTGACTTACATTTGAGGTGTAAAAGGGACGAATGGAAACAGATTCTAAGTTAGGTGAGATTCTGAGGGCAAATAATTTTGGCCCATTTCCTTTAGGTAATGAGGAGCCAGTGAAATTCATAAACAAGAGAGTGACACTGTCAGATTTGTTTCTTAGGAAGCTAACTCTGGTGACAATTTGAAAGATAGATGGATTGGAGTAGGAAGACTAATTTTAACTCAGTAGATAGTACCTTAAATAAGAAAATATATACATTTTTCATATTGCCTGATTAATAATTAAGAATATACAAGAAAACCAATATTAACCACTGTTCTTATTCTGTATTTATATGTTGTAATATTAATGGAGCACCGTAAAATTTAGTAAAATTATTAATAGCAGAACTAATAAAAATAATATTAACAGAAATAATTAATTTCAGTGTACATATATATACATGTATATACGTGTGTAGAGAGTAGAAGATAGACACAATGTTATCTTCACTTGTGTGTTTATATATGGATATCATTAACAAGTGAATTTCCAGGAAAAATTTACATATATATGTTCTGATCTGTGTGTAGGTAGAAGGCAGAACCAACCTAATAATTGATCTGTCCTGTCAGATAAGCATTCTAGGAGAAGACCAATTACACTAAGACCAAATTATACTTTTCAATTACACAGGTGAATCAATCCAACTCAACATGTCAAAGCATAAAAAAATGTTTTAGAAAAGACAGGCAACATACTAAATTTCCCTACCCATTACCTAGAAGTAAGTACTACTCGGAAGAGTAAAATGTCATTCTGTCAATATCTGTGAGCTTATGAAG
>PVJN01052179.1:0-14204 GCA_004026805.1 Lasiurus borealis
AGTAATTAGTTTATGTGTGCTATGAGGTGAAAATGGTTGAAACGCACTGCCCTACGGGAAGGATTGATTTTGAGAGACATAGTTTAAATGAGAGTTTGAATTGAACATCAATATGCCATTTTGTTCTCACTTTATCATAATAGTCCCATCATTATTTGCTTAAAAAATAAACGAAACGATCGATCAATTTGCCCGGCAGACAGATGGTGTCTCGTAAATGAGGCCTGATAGTTCTGCCCGTGCTCCTTGCTCACACAGGCCGCTCTGCTCACCCGGAAGTGGAACTTGTGTTCCCGCCCTTGAATTCTGTCACTTCCTTAACCAATGGGACGAAGAGGAAGTGATCTTCTGGGACTTAAGGAGCAAACCCGGGCCTCAGAGCCTCAGAGTATGAGGGCTCCCACTTCCTCCCCCTCAGAACCTGGAGCTGCTTTGTGTGAAGTGCAGACCACTGTGTGTGTGTGTGTGTGTGTGTGTGTGTGTGTGAGAGAGAGAGAGAGAGAGAGAGAGAGAGAGAGAGAGAGAGAGAGAGAGGGAGGGAGGAATGGGGGCTGTAATGTTGTGTCCTTGAAGAGACCTTGGAACATGAAAAGATATTAGATATAAACCAAAGAAATCTTAAAAATAGCAAAGCCAACAAAACCCCTACAAACTGTAGTTAATAACTGTTAACTACAATATTGGACAATATTAACTACAAAATGGACACTATCACTATCGGTCCATTTGTTGTAGCAAATATATCACAGGAATACATTAGTAAAAGGGGGAACTGTGGAAACTATATGCTAGCTTCTCAGGTTTTCTATAAATATAAAACTGTTAAAAAATAACTGTGTTATAAAAACTGGGGCGGGGGGGGGGGGAGCCACTGGAAGGAGCATTAGGGAACCAGACATGGAGCCACAGATGCTCCCAGTGGCATTGCCAGGGAAAACCCATGAGAGGTAGCAAAGCCCCATCCGAGCCCCAGCCAACACAGAATCAAGAACTAGTGAAACAGCTAGTTTAGCCTCTGTTCTGTGGAGCTGTTTGTTACGCTGCAGTAGCTGAACAGCATGCTACTGTACTTCGGTCACATCAATGACATACCTGTTTTATTATATTTAACTTTAAAAAAGGAATCATTAAAATTTTATTACAATGAGAGGACTAAAGACGTCTGGAGATCAGGCTTCTTTCTGGGAAAGGTGGTAGTTTATTTGAAATATGAACATACGGGTTCATATGGGGTCAGAAATTGGTTTCCTATGTTCCCTTTACCTCTGACTAGCAGTGGGTACTAGAAGTTACTTCTCTTCATGAACTAGTTTTTCTCTTCTACCAAATGGTGACCATGCTTATGTCATAAGTTAAAGTGTTGATTTAAAGAGGTAATTCAGCCAAAACAGGTTTGGCTCAGTGGATAGAGCGTTGCCCTGCGGACTGAAAGATCCCAGGTTCAATTCTGGTCAAGGGCACGTACCTTGGTTGTGGGCACATCCTCAGTAGGGGGTGTGCAGGAGGCAGCTGATCAATGTTTCTCTCTCATCAATGTTTCTAACTCTCTATTCCTCTCCCTTCCTCTCTGTAAAAAAATCAATAAAAAATATTAAAAAAAATAAAGAAAGAGGTAATCATTTAGCTCCTTACAGTTCCAGGCTCAGTGAACTAACTTATGCATTAAACTAGAGGCCCAGTACACGAAATTCGTGCAAGGGGCTCGGCCCTCACAGCCTTCGCAGCCCTGGCTGCCTCAGCCCTAGTGACCCTAGCATCTGCTGTTTGGCCTAATTAGCATATTAGCTCTTTATTATAAAGGATGGTGCCCATTAGCAGAGGCCCTCAGCAGGCCACACTGCAAAGTTGTGTCCTTCACTATGTCCCCGAGGCTGTACCACAGGCCGCTCCTCCACTGCTTAGTTTCACATCTAATCTATCCTGTTCAAACCATCTCAGAGAAGCAGCACATTCTCAGTTATTGAGTGATGAGTGTATGTCTATTATTTTACATGGATTATCTCATTTTGCCATCAGGACTACTACCCAAGAGGATATTATGAGTTTCTTTTATTCTATGAGAAACTTGTGACTTAAACAATTTAAGTTATCTGCTCAATTTTAACAGGGATATATGGTAGACCTGGAATCCACATTCCTGCTATTTTTTTTGTTTCTTCTACCTAAATGATTTACTTCTTCTTTGTTCTTATTAATTAAATATTGATCTAAAATGTACTTTTGTACCTTGAGATAGGAAATGCCGAGTTTGCCTTATGCTCAAGGCAGTGCTTCATGTCTGTGGGTTACTAGGTTAATACTTCACAAGTGCTTAAGATTATATTACTCATAGAAAGCAAACTAGATATAAATCAGACTGATCTAGGTCAGAATTTTATATAAATATATTACAGGCCCGGAGCATGAAATTCATGCATTCAGGGATGGGGGATCCTCAGCCCAGATTGTGAGAGGGTGCAGGCCAGGCTGAGGGACCCCACCAGTGCACAGTCAGAGCCAGGGAGGGACATGGGAGGTTGGCCAGCTGGGGAGCGGCTGTGGGAGGGCTCCAGGGCATGTCCAGTGCATCTCCTTCAGTCCCAATCAGCCAGACCCCAACAGCAAGCTAACCTACCAGTTGGAGCATCTGCCCCCTGGTGGTCAGTGCATGTCATAGTGAGCATTTGAGCAACTTTAGGATAGCACTAGCATACTATGCTTTGATTTGTTGAATGGCCGACCTGATAATTCACCATATTAGCATATTAGGCTTTTATTACATAGGATGTGTATATATATATATGTACTAAGTACTGGTTAATAATGGCAGATTTTGTAATCAAAGAAAACACGATAATCTCAAGAGAAACATCAAAAGTGCTATATTCAAAGTAATGTCCATCTCTAGCTACACATTTCCCCATCTTTCATGTAATTTATGGATATCATCCAATAGAACTTTTCTTGTTTTGAGGCAAACCATTCAGAGACCCAATTTTGCACTTCTTCGTACGTTTTGAAGTGCTGCTCAGAAAGTGCATGTGCCATCGATCGGAACAAGTGGTCATCTGAAGGAGCAAGGGCTGGTGAATACAAAGTGGGGGGGGGGGTAATACTTCCCATGCCGGATCTTTTAACACATCTTTAACTCATTTTGAAGTGTGTGATGGTGCATCATCATGAAGCAAAATTACTTTGCTGTGTGATCTGGCCCATTCTGGTCATTTCACGATCAAAGCGTGGTTCAAATTGATTATTTGTTGTTGGTAGCGATGGGTATTAATGGTTTCACCTAGTTTTAGAAGCTCATAATATACACACCTTCCTGATCCCACCAAATGTATTGTCTTCTTTCTGAAGCGATTTGGCCTTGCAGTCAATATTGATGGTTGATGTTGATTAACCCATGATTTTGTGCATTTGGGATTCTCAAAATAGATCCACATTTCATCACCAGTCACAATTTGATGCAAAAAAGACTTTTTTTCGTGCTGTTGAAGCACGAAAAGTCATTTTACTAATGACTTTTTTGTTTTTTTATTTGTATTTCATTCAGTTGATGTGGCACCCATTTTCCTTCTTTAAAAATCTCTCCCTTTGCTTGTAAACTATCAGAAAACTTTCTGCAAGTTGTTTTTAAGTTTGACACGCATCTTCATCCAATGATGCTTGTAATTGTTGGTCTTTAAACTTTTTCAGTTGACCTGGACATTCTTTGTCTTTCACATAAAAATCATCACTTTTAAAGCATTTAAACCAGCGTTCACAAGTATCTTGGGATGGAGTATGTTCACCATAAGCTTCCCAAAGTATTCAGCAGCACTTTTCTTCAAAATACAGTAATGAATTATAACTTTCTGCAGATGCTCTTTTTTTGGCATGAAATTCGACATTTTTAGGTGTAAAAATATCTATGATCTTAACACCTTCAGCAAATTTGACATATGAAGTTTTGAAGCTTGTTATCAATACAACAAAATAGCATACATATCAAACCACATATATATCACCATATATGTAACTTCATCTATTGAAAAAAAAAATCCCCATTATTAACTAGTACACCACACACACACACATATGGAGAGAGAGAGAGAGAAAGAGAGAGAATTTCTAGAAGTAGACTTCTCAAGTAGTAGAGGAAATGTTTTTATACTTCAAGAAGGAAAAATTCAGTATAACTAGATAAAGGTCAAGAAAAAAATCTCCCACAGTTTAACCGTGATTGACCTGAAGAATAGAATTAGGTTGTGATGAAGGGCAACAAATGATACTGATAGAGATATGACAAGGAAAAAGTAAGCAAGATAGGAGAAATACAATATGTTCTGCTAACGCTGGCAATATTACCAAGAATTCAGCCACAGGCGGAGAACCAAAGTCACATAACTAACCTCTGATCATAATCTCCTAGAGGTAAATAAAGAAGGAACAAGAGAGCTTTTATATAAATATTCCATTAAATAACATTTTTAAAAAGCCTTCAAGTTGATTATCTGCAGGAGACTCAGGATACTATAGTCCACAGTTTAGAATCTATATTACTTAACCATGGAAAATGGTTTGCCTCCTGATAAAGTGGCATTTCCATTTTATTTTTATGTCTCTGTGCTGCAGAAATAAGACTAGAGGAGGCAAAAGGTGACCAGATTAACCCAAAATGTCCTCCTGAAAAAGAGTACACCATTCTTTAAAAATTATATTTATCAACAAAGGAATGTTATATTATTTCCTTCTAATTAGATATACAACATTGAGTAGCATATTTGTAGTTTCGAATAAAAGCTTAGGAGTGAAAATCTCTTAGAAATCCATAGAGGAGTGAATAAGGAGAAAGGAGAAAGTTTCAGAAAGAGAGCATTAAGCTCAGGGAGCAGGAGAACCTTACAAAATATCTCTTTGGAGACAGAAGGAGAGTCCCCACTAAGGAAGATGGGAACATACATTTAAAGATAAAGGTAAAAATACACAGTTTGCAATCTCAGAGAAGTTAGGGGGAGGAATTTCATTAAAGAGATAAAAAAACCATATCAAATACTTCAGCAAGGTCAAGGGTACTGAAAAGACAATGGCCTTTTCTCAGTTTGCAGTCAGAAAGCCATTATTAAATTTTGGATGAGAAGTATTTATAGCGGTCTGGGGAATTCGCTACATTGCAGAAGGTACACACTGTGTTGAGGAATTGATAATAATTACTCCAGAAGTTTAGCAGTAAATAAAAGGAATCAAAAAAGTTTGGTAGCAGAATTTATCTTATAAATGAAATTTTTGAGCATAGTTGAAAATAGTGATGATGATGCTAACAGAGGAACAACTGGAAGGATAGGAGAGAGAGAACACAATTTTTATGAATGCTTAGACCAGTAATTTTCATGCTTTTTCACTTCATGGCAGATATGAAATAATTCTGTGGCACACCAAAAATATATGCATTTTTTTTTTGCCAATCTGGAAACAATATAGGTATCATTTTGATTCACTCACGCCAGATGGCTATTGTGTTGGCTGTTGTCACTTGGTTAAACAGTCAGGTATTGCATGTTTTAAAAATTCTCCTAGCACACTAGAGAGCCACAGCACACAGGTTGCAAATTGCTGGCTTAGATGATGCTGGAGGAGAGGCACTCTAACAGAGGGACAGAAATGACTTGGGTCAGTTACAGACAACCAGTATTTCGACGGCGTAGAGAAAGATAATCCCGCATTCCTTTATTGCTTCAGCAAATACCTATTAGACGCCTACTACAAGAGAAGAGCTAAACACTAGACACCAAACAATAAGACACATCAAAAACCCCTTCATAGAGCTCACATTCTAATGTTTGTGTGAGCTTAGATCCACTGTGTAGAGTAATCAAACAGCTTTTAGCATTGACATTTAACAGCACTGCTCAGGCACTGCGGAAAGGTGAAAATGGTGTCACCTAGGGTTCAACAGTTGGTTATAGCCGGCGGTTAAACGATCCTGAGTGATAATCTAGAGTTTAGCTAGAGCAAGGGTTACGCAGCCTCAGCGATATTGCCATTCGGGCTGGATAATTCTTTGTGTGAGCGATCGTCCTGTGCATCGTAGGGCGTTTAGCCGCACCTCTGACCTCTCCCCATAGATGATATAGCACTGGCCTCACTCCCCAAAGATGGGGACATTGCCAGGAGTCCCCTAGAGAGCAAAATCACCCCTGAGCTGGAGAAGGATAGCCAGGGCCTGCAGAGTCCCAGCTGCAGGGAGAAGCGGCAGCAGCTGGCTGGAGTGACATGAGGACAGAGAGGAAGGGGAGGAGAGGTCATGATCATGGTGAACAGCGGGTTCTGTAAGTGAGGGGCCAGGAACATTGAAATGACAGAGGCACGTTATGTTATTCTATACAATGAAAAGTCCTCTACGAAATAACACTTTTTAAAAATATATATATATTTTTTGATTTTTTTACAGAGAGGAAGGGAGAGGGACAGAGAGCCAGAAACATCGATGAGAGAGAGACATCGATCAGCCGCCTCCTGCACGTCCCCCACTGGGGATGTGCCCGCAACCAAGGTACATGCCCCTGAGTGGAATCGAACCTGGGACCTCCCAGTCCGCAGGCCGACACTCTATCCACTGAGCCACACCAGTTTCGGCTATAAAAGAACACTTTTATGAAATCTGAGCACTGAGGAAAAAACAAGTCAAAAGTAAAGCAAAGCATTCGCTATTTCACATGACTGCTCTCGGACATGAGAGAGCAAAAATGAGCAGTGCAAAAAGGTTTGTTTCTAAAATCTTTCTAATGTGTTTCAAATGCTCTCTGCATAATCATGATGGAAGACAGATTTTGGAGGAAAACAGACTAGAGAGTTTGGACAGTGGCCTGAAACTATGTGCTCCTTTTAGGTCCTATAAATTTAGAACATTTCTGGATATTTTAATGTGTTTAAGTGTGTGTTAAGGGCAGCTATATTGGAGCCTGAAATCCTGTATCCTCACCACTCTGGTAGTCTTCATGGACTAAAAATATACTGCTTTTCCAGAAAGTCTTCGATGCCTAGATCCTTTCTGACCTTTTAGTCAATGTATAAACTCCAGATAGTATAGGTCTTGGCATTCTGATGGTTTTGTTAACATATGGAGGTCTGCTCAAGGCAATCACACATAAATAATATTAACTCTGATGCCAAATATGAGCCAAAATGAAGCTTCTTCTATAGAGAATTCAAAGAAGAACACCTCAGGAGAGCAATAAGCCAGTCAGGACTCTCGTGGACCACTGGGAACGGGAATATGCAGGTGTGTGAAGACAGGTTTTTTTGTGTTTTTTTTTAAATATATTTTATTGATTTTCTACAGAGAGGAAGGGAGAGGGACAGAAAGTCAGAAACATCAATGAGAGAGAGACATCGATCAGCCGCCTCCTGCATGCCCCCACACTGGAGCTGTGCCTGCAAGCAAGGTACATGCCCCCAACCGGATTCGAACCTGGGACCTTTCAGTCCACAGGCTGACACTCTATCCACTGAGCCAAACCGGTCTCGGCTGAAGACAGGTTTTGACCTTATACATTGACTAGAAGGTCTTTCAAGGGTACAGAAGATGCTTCATTTTGGCTTATATTTGGCATTAGAGTTAATATTATTTATGTGTAATTGCCTTGAGCAGACCTCCATCTGTTAACAAAACCATACTTGATGGACAAGCTTGTAGGTCTGCTTTCTGGCCCTGACTTTGAGCGCTGCAAAATGCCACCGGTAAGAGTTCTTCAGGATGACGTTCAAAAGGAAAGAATCCACACAGACAGGGTTAGGTAAATTCCCGCCGACAAAAACACAAGTGTTTAGATATTTAAAAATAGTTTAACATGGTGCCTTCTTGCTCCTAATTCTAGGGTTGTGTTAGACTGTTTCTTTTTTAAACAAGTCATCTTCTCCAAGTGGGTGTATAAAAACAATTAGAAAAATTTTTATAAAAATGTGTATGCCTCACAATACGAAATACAGATGATGTAGTATAGAATTGTACACTTGAAACATATAATTTTATTAACCAATATCACCCCGGTAGATTTAATAAAATTTAAAAATGTGTATGAAATACTGCAACTATTTCTTTGGACAAAACCTGTCTTCACACACCTATATATTCCCGTTCCACTAGAGTCCTGATTGGTTTTTTGCTTTCCTGAGGTGTTCTTATCTGAATTTCCAGGGTATAGAAGAAGCTTCACTTTGGCTTATATTTGGCATTAGAGTTAATATTATTTATGTGTAATTGCCTTGAGCAGACCTCCATATGTTAACAAAACCATCAGCATGTCAGAGCCAAGGACTGATGAATGTAGTAGAATAACATTTTGTTGCTCTCTTTTACAGAAGTTTATTTTTTTAATACAGTGCAACTGGTTCTAAGAACATATTGAAATTTAACAAATAAATTCAATGCATTCTCAGTTTCACACCATTTCCATTAATATGAAAATTTATTTGCTACTTGAACTTCAGAGCTGGCACCAAACTACAGTGGTTACCAATTTTTAATCTTCTGTAGTTTGCATGCATGGCAGAAATGAGCTTTAGAAGATAATATATCAAAATAAAATGCCTTGTAATATAATTTCCCAAACCACTTAAGATCCTTCTTTATAAAATATAAAAGACATAATTTCTATATCCCCATAAATGATGCTATAATCATTTTTCTAGTTTGTCTTTTTGCCTATAAAGTTTTAAAGTAATCCACTTATTTTTCTATGAAATGACAGCAAAATCTTTATTGCTAGAGGGTTTTACTGAAAAGATGCATGTTAAAATAAACCAGAAACAGTGAAACAATTGTCTTATTGAAATTCACGTTCGTGCCTTTCAAAAATTGTCACGTGAAAGAAGAAAGACACTGAATATTCTCGGTGTGATATTTTCACTATCCAAAAGACACATCTTTCATGCACTAAATCTTCCCTTATCAAATAAAATTTGCTGTAGCCTCAATGCAGAGGTTTCTTTTCAATTATTTTCGAAGTCCTTATGTTAGGATTTTGGCATTCCACGCACAGAGCCTTTTTATAGACTCTATTCTTTTTGAAAACCCGCTGTGTTATTCTGAACGTCGCATGTATTGCCCATCATCTGTTTGCAGACCTTCTGGGCTTTTTCCCCAGTAAAATACAAGTTGGATCCCAAAAGACTTTTCTATTGAGTACCTCTTCTGTGCATCTCTACAAACGTGTTAATACTGGACAGTACCAAATGATTAAGTCTGTGCCATGATGACAATGCAGGAGTACATTTTCAAGAAAAAGATTCACTGCGGTTTTTAAGCCAGCTGAAGGCAAGCCAGGTTTGGGGGTGCAGTGAAGCAGGGAGAGGATGTGTATCATGACTCTGATTTGTATGGAAATCCTGTAATTGTTTTTTTATGTTGCACTTTGTTTGTTTGAGCGCACAGGCCTACAGTTGCCAGTCTCAGTTGAAAGCGATCTGTTCTGTTTTAAGCTGCTGTTTCTATTCGTGAGTTCTAAGACCCGTGTGTGTGTGTGTGTGTGTGTGTGTGTGTGTGTGTGTGTGACTAAGAGGAAAAGTGAGCTCAGAAATAAGGCACCAGAATCCTCTTCTACTCACTGCAATCTTTTCCCTGCAACTTTATTAGTTGTCACTTTAACCCAATTATTGCCACCCTTCACGTCAAGAAACCTATGTTATTTTTTACCACCAAAACTGGCAACATTTTAAGATGCTGCTGTTTGTACTAGTAATTTGCAACTTATATCTTTATATCTTTAACATGGTTTTTCTCTATCACCTAAATCCCAACGCAATGACTCTGTTTACAGCCATCATCTCATTATCATTAATAAGCCAAAGTCTGGTTAAATATTGAATTGCAGCCCTGGCTGGTTTGCTCAGTGGATAGAGTGTCAGGCTATGGACTGAAAGGTCCCAGGTTCAATTCCGGTCAGGGGCACATGCCCAGGTTGTGGGCTCAACCCCCAGCTGGGGGTGTGCAGGAGGCACATGATCAGTGATGCTCATCATTAATGTTTCTATCTCTTTATTCCTCTCTGAAATCAATAAGAATGTATTTTTTAAAAATACTGCATTTTCTGTTACAAACTCTTTATATATTACATTGCTTCTAAAAATTTGATAATCAGATAATTCATCAACAATTCTGACCCAACTCCTGCTTGTCAAATTGAAAATTGTTGATTGAAAACTGTTATTTACCACCCGTGTCCTTGTCTCTATTATCCCCTAAGTGGATTTATTCTGTTTTTCTCTCCATATTCTCTCTTAATAGATTCCTTATTCTTCATAGAACTTTAGGCATTCCTGTGTAATCCCCATTTATACTCCACTGTTGTTCAATGAGTCATTAAAACTTATTTTATTTGAAAATGGCAAATTTAAATAAAAATAACTCATACAGAGGTTATTTCATTGGCTCCTACAACCAACACATCCCATGATGGAACTAACTTAGGAAAGAATTCATGCAGTGGCTCTAACCAGCTGGGTGCGGGGCGGAGGGGGGAGGGGGAGTGGTAGAGAGTGAGGTCTCCTATCAGGAAGAGGAGTTTACCACTTACGTTGTTTAGAATCATTGGCATGTGATGATAACAAAAAGTACAATTTGGTTGTACTTTATTTTCGCATTTAAGGATTTTTTTTCTTGATAAAAGTATCTTTTTAAATTATGTACATGTTTACATGGGTTAAAATTAAGTACAGAACAAGGTCCATTTAGAGAAGTGGAGTTTCTCTTCTTGTCCTGAACACCTGTTTCTTCTGTCTGCCTTTAGGTAACCGTAGCTTCTTTTTAAATTATGAGTGGGCACATACATTTAATACCCACACACAGAGACATATCCATCCATATACATATGCCACATGTGCGTATATCATAACATCTTTCACCTCTTCTACAGGAAGGAGAGTGCACTTGAGCACTGTTCTTCACCTTGTTTGCTTCACGTTATATTCTGGTGACGTTACCATATCAGTTAATAGAGAATATCCTTTCCTTTTTAACAATTGCATTACATTGCAGTTTATTGTGCAATGGTAATACATTGCAAAGCTGTTTTCTTTCAAATAGATAGTTACAAATTGCCCAGCCAGCATGGCTTGGTGATTCAATGTTGACCTATGAACCATAAGTCACAGTTTGATTCCCAGTCTGAGCACATGCCCACGTTGCAGGCTCGATCCCCAGTGTGGGGTGTGCAGGAGGCAGCTGATCAATGATTCTCTCTCATCATTGATGTTTGTATTTCTCGCTCCCACTCCCTTCCTCACTGAAATCAATAAAATAAACTTTAAAAATAAACAAATAGCTTCAATAATGATAAAGTAGAAATTCTAAGTATAAAGCAACTTTAAATATTACAGTAATGTATATATTACTTTTGCCCCACAATAACTCCCTCTATGTGAGTTCATATTTGGGGATTATTTCTATACTTGGTATTGAGGTTTTTAAAAAGTAATTCCTCTTATGAAATTTGTAATCTAAACCCCAAAATGTAAGGCAATTTGGCAAGATTTTTCATTCTCCTACCAGCAAAGATTTTCCCCAATAATTGATGTTAATGTCTCAGTCCAAAGGAAATTACACCTTGTTTTTCTTTTTCAAAAAAAAAAACAAAAACAACTTTACTGAAGGATATAGAGCAGGTCCTCAAAGTTGTTACACTTAATGTTGTTTCATTATATTGCTGATGAGATGCCTCTGGAACTTAACTTTTGTTCAGATCAATTACCTGCGGTCAAACTGGTTTCATTACTTGTTTTCACTGACAGTCACAGAACCTACCGCTGCTGCTAAGTGAGCACTTACTGTGTGCAGTTATTGGACAACTTCTGATGTTAACACTCCTGATGAATCAGTGTCCAGATTCATGGTTCCTTCTTAGCATATAAAATCAGCTGTCATTTTCTAAACATGCTATTACCCTCTGCCTAGGATTTTCCCCTTCTACTGGCCAATTCACCTTTTTCTGTTTACATTATGGTCTTCTCTTAAAAACATACCCCTTCATAGGCAAAACCAAAGACTTCTCCTTTCCACTCTAAAAACATTCTGTGCCTACATCACTCTTCATGCTAAACACGGTAAGTTATTTATTCATCTGCTCCCCTCCTGCCCCATCAAACTTCCTCTAGGAAAGGACTATGTCATTCTTTTCAATCCCTTCAACACTTACCACACCGCCTGCCTAAGTAGCTGCATTAGGAAGTTGTTGTAATAAAGGGTTAATTGTGTCACATTCATTTTCATACTCATATGCCTGACACACTGCCTAAACCTAGGTGGGATAGAAGACTTATTACTTGAACTGTAAAGTTTAAATGCTAAAAGGGGCATTAGCATCTACTTAGATTCACTTTGCCTTCATGCCTCTATTTTTACTTATAAAAAGAGACTTTACTAAGAGTATTCAATTATAGAAGATTCGGAACAGAGTCTATGGGTTTGAAAATAGTCACAACAATAACAGCACATTCCCCAGAGATAATGAGATTTTGTTTATCTCTTTTTTCTAGCCCGCGGTTACAGTATTCTTTGTAGGTCATTCTCCTGCGCATTCCCAAGTTATCTCTCATTGAGCTGAATAAAATACAGAACTTCTCCTCTGATTATAGGAACAAATTTTGTTCTGGGAAATAAAAGTTAAGAGATAATAGGAAGATGTCTGTGTTCTCAGATATTTATATAATAAATAACATTGAGAAGACAAATGCAAATTATTCTTAGCAAACTGCATATTCCCGGATTTTGGTTTGCTTTGATCATTTTAACAAGATTATGTTTTCTTATTTTTTTGACTGAAGATTGTTCCTCTGAAACACTCTCGTGAAGTTTATAAAATTCTTGCATCCATTACTGGCACTTCAGAAAACAGCATTTTGCCTATAAACTATGAATAGTTACAACATATTATCTGGAGAAGAATGTAGACTTTTCTGTTTTAAACTTGGGCTAACATTGTATAAAATATGAGTATCCACCGTAGGAAAAAATAAATACTCCATATAATAACTTCATAAAAAAAGTGAGCTATATATTTCCTTCTTAAAGGACTGGGGTAAAGTCATTTGTCAAAAAATAACAAAGGACATTTTTTCCCCAAAGTCACTTTTTTTTCATTTTGGTCTTTACTATACACTCTTCACAAATTTGCTATTTAAGAATGACCAATGGAAATAATAGTTCTTTGACACTGGAAGAAGTACGAGTTCTGAGCGTGGTGTTTTCTTAGACTTTATTGGTAATAAAAAAATAATAATAATAATCTTAACGTTTTATATTGAATTGAGAATTAGCATCAGCAAAATATTTTTTTGTTACCTGCCTTCTGAGACTCTCTCTAAATGTTAGAGATAATTTCAGGAAATCTAAAAGAGATAATAATATGCCATTAGAATTCCATTAGCTAAAAATTTATGATACCATTAATATACAAATAGTATTGAAATTACTACATATAATATTTTAATATGCTCCTCTTTTCCTGAGGCTGGTTCAGATTTTTCTCATAAATATGTGCTAGATATCTTTCCCTTCCCCTTTACCCTCCACCCAGCTCTACCTGCTTCTGCCCCTAAAGAAATACAGGCAGTCCTCCGGTTACATCACACTCCATGTAGGTCATTTCATGGTTACATCTCCATCTCCCATTTATTTATTAAAAAAAAGTTTTGTAATTTTGACAGATGTACATATGTGCTTTGTGTCTCTTATTTATTTACCACAAGTAAAAGTCAGGAATTGTTCTCTCTTTTTTAAATTGTTTTTACTGTTTCACTTCATTGCTGCTGTGTGTGTGCTCTATGTGCGTGACGTAGGCCCTTATGTAGGTGGGTTCCAACTTATGGCAAAAACCATGTTATGTTGCAAGAAAGGAACGGATCTCTAATGTAACCCAAGGACCCGCTGTGACACAAATTACATTAGTGCTTTCTGGCTTCTGCTGGAGCACAGGGAGTGACAGACATCAGCAGGAAAGCACAGCTGAGGACGAGTGAGGTCCGGTTCTTTATTCTCTGGCTCTCTCTGAGCTGGTGTTGTGTGTCCAGGAGAGACCACAGCTCCTCTCATGCAGCCCTCCCCCGCCCCCTCTCTGCACAAGACTCTCTGCAGATGGGGTGCTAACAACCTCCCCTCTTTGCCCCTTTAGGTCTAGTCCTGGCCACAAGTTCCTGTTACGAGCCCCAGCTTTTACATCATCCTTTGTTGCTCTCCCTCCCCCTGCCCA
>PVJN01052180.1:0-14222 GCA_004026805.1 Lasiurus borealis
TTGGAAGAGCCAAAGCTCTATCAAGATCTACTCATTTCCAGTCTAGTGCTTTAAAAATAAAAAGCTGTACAATATCAGCTTCCTACTATCTTATATTTAAATAGCGCTTTTGTACTGTCACTGAAGCTTGTAAAATATTTTTACCCTTGAATCTGCCCTTTTATTTGCATTTTACCATGTTTGAAAGTCCCATTGGTTTTCTGCCTAGAGGAATTTTGAATTAAATTGCCTTTTGGGTTCTAAATTTATTTTAAAGCTGATTTTGAATTGGCTCATAAGACTATAAGCTTTTCCTGTTTGAGTTTCGGCCCATCTTCTGATTTAAATCAACTTAGACATAAACTGGAGATAATTTCCAATTTTTCTCTCCTTCCCAATCACCCATCAGACTCTTGTCTTGTTTTACCATCTCGTGACAGGAACTGAGGAAGGCATTCCAGCCCTTGAGGTTAGAGTACCTTGGACCAGATTCAAACTCATAAAGGAAAAATAAAAAAAAGAGTGGTGGTGGATTTTAGATAATAAGTGGATTCAAAACTGTTCCAGAAAAAATGCCAGCAGTAGTTAGTGACTCATAGTTGTCCAGTCCTTTATCACCTTGTTAGCTCTGGATTGCCTGACCCTGGATGCTCTCAGCTCCTCTGCCTCAGCTACTGGCTTCTTATTTCCTCTCAGGAACAGGAATTATCCCCCAGTCAATTTAAACCTTTTTTTTTAAAAAATAAATAAATTCTATTGATTTTTTTACAGAGAGGCAGAGAGAAAGAGAGTTAGATACATCAATTCAGCTGCCTCCTGCACATTCCCTACTGGGGATGTGCCTGCAACCAAGGTATATGCCCTTGATCAGAGTTGAACCTGGGACCCTTCAGTCCACAGGTTGATGCTCTATCTACTGAGCCAAACCAGTTAGGCTCAACTTAAATCTTTTACTGACAATGCCTTTTGGGAATCAGAGTAGCAGAGAAGTGATATGTATGCATATTGGTTCTGTTTTGGGCAACTTTACTTCTAACTTTCAATAATCTTTGAGATTTTATCTTCTATGTGTTCAGTCTTACTCAGGAGCTAATAACACTGCTGTCTTCCTTTCTTTGGCCCACAGTCTGTAATACACAAGTTTTAAGCAGGATTTTGCAGTAGAGATTCACACCAAGTTTATGTGTTTGAGTTTGTGTGTAAGCAAGTAAAAAATATAAAATCCTTGATGTTTCTTCAAGTGAATGAAAGGTAATGTGTACATTCAGCTTAAATGTCTGTAAGATAGCCTTAATTAGTTTGGCTCAGTGGATAGAGTGTCAGCCTATGGATTGAAGGGTCTCAGGTTCCATTCCAGTCAAGAGCATGTATCTTGGTTTTGGGCACATCCCCAGTAGGGGTGTTTAGGAGGCAGTCGATCATTGTTTCTAACTCTCTATCCCTCTTCCTTCCTCTCCAAAATCAATAATATATATATATATATATATATATATATATATATATATATATATAATGTCTGTAGGGTAAATTAATGAAATTAGGATACTTTTTTTTTCCTTCACATTTCCATTTTGGACACATGGCTATTTTGATCCAGTGGAAGACAGGCCAATAGTAAGCTGCAGACCCAGTTCCCTCCTTCCTGTTGGAGCTGTACTCCAGCTGCACACAGAGATGTCACATCATCTCATTCAGGTGACAACCCTGCAATCCTAGCCCAGAATTTAAGAAGAAGCACAGAGGAGAAGCCAAGATGGCAGCATAGGTAAACACCTACACTGCTGCCTTGCACAACAATTTCAAAACTACAACTAAAAGCCAGAACAGAGATCATCCAGAACCACAGAAAAGCTTGCTGAGTGGACATTCTACAACTAGAGGGAAAGAGAGGGGCTCATGGAGACCCAGAGGAGCTGCAAAAGCTGAGGTACAGAGACACGTGCGTGGAGAGAGCAGGTGCCAGAGAACCTGGCTGGCTTTCTCTGGCAGGAGGGAGACTGAGACTCTCAAAGGCATTGAACTCCTTATCCTACGACACTAAACCCCTGATCCAGCTGTAACTCATTTGAGGGGGAGTTTGGACTGTGAAGGGGGAGAAGTGCAAGGAAATTTAGGGAAGGCGCAAAAGATCAGAAGGCTGGTGGCGCGCACTGCACTGCGCCGCAGAGGACAGACTGCTGATTGTGCTGCTGGCTTTCACGAGTGGGCGGGAGACAGACCCTCCCAACTGTGCCACTTCTAACTTCACTAAACCCCAGTTTCAGGCGAAACCCTTGGGACACAGATTCGTGTGGTTCCATAGCACAGGGGAGCCGGACAGGCAGCAGTCTGGAGGCACTGTGAGAGAGCACTCAAGCACATAGGGACTGCTCCAGCGATTACCCAGTCACATGAGACTCAGGGGCCGTGGAGGATGGGACCGACTGGAAGGCAAGGCGGTCCTCTAAGACCTGAGACTCCACCATCCCAAGGTCCAGAGAGGCTTTTGCAGTTTTTCAAGTCTGGTATCATAAGGCTGAATCCAACACAGAAGTCCTCCCAGCATAGTGAAAATGACGAGTCAAGGAAGGGATCACAAACAAAAGAAATGGAGGAAAAAAAACGACTGGATATAGAGTTCAAAACCATGCTTATAAGGTTTTTTAAGAATATGCTAGAAAAGATGGATAAATTTATCAAGTCCCAAGAGGAGATGCAAAAGGACCAACTAGAGATGCAAAAGATCCAACTAGAGATGATAAAGGACCAAATAGAAATTAAACATATACTGCCTGAAATAAAAAATATTATACAGAGACCTAACACCAGACTAGCAGAAGGCAAGAATCAAGTAAAAAATGTGAAATATAAAGAATCAGAAAACACTCAACTGGAAAAGCAAGAAGAGAAAAGAATCCAAAAATGTGGAAGATAATGTAAGGAGCCTCTGGAACAGCTTCAAGAGTAACAACATCAGAATTGTGGGGGTGCCAGAAAAAAGAGAGCAAGATACTGAAAACCTATTTCAAGCAATAATCACTGAAAACTTCCCACATCTGGTAAAAGAAATAGACTTACAAGTCTAGGAAACACACAGAACCCCATATAAAAGGAATCCAAAGCGGACTACACTAAGACACATCATCATTAAAATACCAAGAGCAAAAGACAAAGAGAGAATATTAAAAGCAGCAAGAGAAAAACAATTAATTACCTACAAGGGAGCACCCATACAACTGTCAGCTGATTTCTCAACAGAAACGTTGCAGGCCAGATGGGAGTGGCAAAAAATATTCAACGTGATGAATAGCAAGAACCTACAACCAAGAATACTCTATCCAGCAAAGGTAGCATTCAGAATTGAAGGGCAATAAAGAACTTCACAGATAAGAAAAAGCTAAAGGAGTTCATCAACTCCAAACCGGTATTATATGAAATGCTGAAAGGTACTCTTTTAGAAGAGGAAGAAGAAAAAGGTAAAAGATAAAAAATTATGAACAACAGATACATATCTATCAACAAGTGAATCTAAAAATTAAGTCAATTAAAAATTTGATCAACAGAATAAACTGGTGAATATACTAGAATCAAGAGCACAGAAAGGGAGTGGACTGGTAATTCTCAGGGGGAAAGGGGGGAGAGGGGTAGAGGGAGAGACTGGACAAAAATCATATACCTATGGACTCATCAATTGGGGGAAAGGTAAGGGTAGAGGGAAGGGTGGGAGCGGGGTGGATGGGAGCTATGGAGGGGAAAAGAGAGAGACAAATGTAATAATCTGAATAATAAAGATTCAATTAAAAAAAAGAAGAAGAAGCACAGAGAGGTGATCTGGGGGGAAAAACAAAACAAAACAAAACAAAACAAAACAAAACAAAACAAAACAGAAGTCTGGACGATTGTTGATTGTTTTCTCTCCTTAAAGCAGTGGTTCCTAACCTTGCCCATTATAATTCCCCAGGGAGATTTTAAAAACTTGGAAACCTGCGTGTTCAGGTCCCGCCTCTTTACATCCTTATGTGATTGGTCTGATGTGGGGCCTGAGCATTAGCCTGTTAATAATCTCCCAAGGTGATTCTAATGTGCAGCAGAGTTGATCTTGATCTTGGCCTTAAGGAATCATTGATTAGCAATTCTGCTTTTGATTTAGCCAGTAGTTCTCAAATCTGCCTATGAATGAGAATCACCTTTGGAAACAGTTAAAGATGCAGATTCCTAGGCCTCATTCCAGTTCAACTAAGTAGAATTACTTATGAGTGGGTCCCTAAAGATAGGCTTTAAAGAAATTACCTCCTCAGTAACATTTTATGTAGCCAGCTACTTCATAAACAGTGAATTCTTGATCTGCTCTGACAATTATTAAATAATTTTTACTGGCTTATATCCTTAGAGTTCCACAGGAACCTCTGATGACATTAGTATTCATAGCTGAGGAGGGAGAGGGGAATTTACAGAGAAGTGGAAGTTATGCTGGAAAACAGCTTCCAAGTGAAGAAGAATAGGATGACATATAGAAAAGAAGAGAAAATTTGAGGTAAATGTAATACTGTTTATTGACAAACCTATCTCACTTAAGTATGAATCCATCAAGTGACTTTCTAATGATGTAAAGACTTGGATTTATATCTATTTATTTCATTCACCATATGTAAACTTGAGAGATCTGTGTTTTCAGCTATGAAATAAAAAATGGGCAAAGGACCTGAATAGACACTTCTCCAAAGAGGACATACAGATGGCCAATGGACATGTGAAAAGATCCTCAAGGTCACTAATCATCAAAAAGATACAAATTAAAACCACAATAAGATATCACCTCATATCTATCAAAATAGTTACTATCAACAAATCAACAAAACAAGTGCTGGCGAGGATGTGGAGAAAAGGGAATCCTAGTAAGCTGTTGGAGGGAATGCACACTGGAAAACAGTATAGTTTCCTCAAAAAATAAAAAATGGAACTGCCTCTTGACCCAGTGATCTCAATTCTGGAAATACATATTAAGAAACCCAAATCACTAATTTGAAAGAATTTATGCACTCCTATGTTCACTCCAGCATTATTTACAACTAGAGGCCCGGTGAACAAAATTTGTGCATGGGGGGTGTTCTTCAGCCCAGCCTGCTCTCTCTCCAATCTGGGACCCCTTGAGGGCTGTCCAATTGCCCGTTTAGGCCTGATGCAGGTAGGATCAGGCCTAAACTGGCAGTCGGACACCCCTCTCACAATCCAGGACTACTGGCTCCTAACTGCTCACCTGCCTGCCTTCCTGATTGTCCCTAACTACTTCTGCCTGCCAGCCTGGTTGATGCCTAACTGCTCCCCTGTCAACCTGTTTGCCCCCTAACTGTCCTCCCCTGCTAACCTGGTCATCCCTAGCTGCCCTTCCCAGCAGATTTGATCACCCCCAACTGCCCTCCCTTGCAGCCCTGGTCCTTTCCAACTTCCCTCCCCTGCTGGCCACCTGGTGGTGGCCATCTTGTGTCCACATGGGGGCAGGATCTTGTGACCACATCGGGGACAGTCATCTTGTGTGTTAGAGTGATGGTCAATCTGCATATTACTCTTTTATTAGATAGGATAGAGGCCTGCTGTATGGGTAGGGGCCAGCTGGTTTGCCCTTAAGGGTGTCCTGGATTAGGCTGGGTGTTTCCTTGGGACATAGGGTGGCCTGGGAGGGGGATCTGTGGTGGTTTGCAGGCCAGCTGTGCCCCCCAATGACTCAATTGGAGTCCCTGGTATCTGGGATTTATTTATCTTCTACAAATTGAAACTTTGTAGCCTAGAGCAGAGCCAAGCCTTCTGCTCACACAGCCATTGAAACTTTGTTGCCTTAAGCTGGCCATCGTGTATGGAAAGTTTAGCTTACTCCATTGCCAGGGGCAACCCAAGCCTCCCTCCTGCTCTCTCTGTGGCTGTAGCCATCTTGGTTGGGTTAATTTGCATACTCGCTCTGACTGGATGGTGAGCTTGACTGGTGGGCATGGCTTATGAGTGTAGCAGAGGTATGGTCAATTTGCATATTACTCTTTTATTAGCTAGAACACCAAGTTACGGATCAGTAGATGAGGGATGAAAAAGCTGTGGTACATTTACACAATGGAATACTACATGGCCATAAAAAAGGAGGAACTCTTACCTGGAGAGTATTATGTTAAGTAACCCAGCCAGAGAAAGACAAATACCATATATATGGAATCTAATGAATAAAATAAAATGATGAGCAAAATAGAAACAGAGACATAGATACATGGAACAGACTGATGGCTGTCAGAAGGGAGGGAGGTTGGGAGATGGGTGAAAGAAGGTGAAGGGATTATATATATATATGCGCACACTTATATATGTATGCATGAGCGCTTGCACACACACACACACACACACACACACACACACACACACATATATATAGACACAGACAACAGTGTGGTGATAGCCAGAAGGAAAGGGAGAAAAGGAGAATAGGAGGAGGACAAGGGGGAGAAAATGGAAAAAGAGACTTAGCTTGGGTAATGGATGCACAATGCAGTGTGCAGATGTCTTATCGAGTTGTGCATTTGAAATCTGTATGGTTTTGCAAACCAATGTCATCCCAATAAATTCAATTGAAAACAAAAAAATAAATATAAGACTACTTTTTTTTTTTGGTGCAGTTATTATAAAAGTACATATGTAATGTGCCTGAAACAGTCCTCCTGTGGAAGGTACTTAGTAAGAGGCAGCTGTTTTCATAGTGTATACATAAATTATTTTCTGAGCAATAATATATGTAGAGAGGATAACAAGGAGAGAGGGATAATTAAGCAGAAGCATATCAAGCCTGAAACAATCATAAAACTTAATTACCATCTATTAAGAAAAATAAAAATTTCAAGGTTGTCTTTTATTTTAGTCATACTCATATTGCTTTTAAAAATGTAGGTGGTTTCAAAAATGCAATTTTATTTTGAAACATTTCCTTATGCTATCATTAGTTCCTTCAATCTAATCATCCAAGAACACTTATAATTATCACCACTGTTATAATCATCATCCCCAGAATTATTATTTTTTATCTTAGAAATGCAAAAATAGCCTAAAAGACCAATTTTGGCTTCACTATTCTTTTTCTATTCTCTAAACTTGGTAAGTTTCTTAAATTATAGAAAAACACCACAAGTGAATTTGACTCTGATATTTATTAAATACAATATTTATTTGATATGATATATCAATTTTAATATATTCAAGCCACTGAATAGTCTATGTGAATATGTGCAACAGGCTAGCTATATTTCTTTTCCTTCATTAAAAGATAAAGTCTGTCATTTTAAATGGCAGAAAGAATTAGGATATCTTCTTGTCTGGCAATAGGAAATCATTTCATCATAGCCTAGTTTGAGAGAGAAAGAGAATATTATTATTATTACAGAAGTTTCTTTTGAGAGAGAAAGAGAATATTATTATTATTACAGAAGTTTCTTTTTTTGTTCATATGACCTCCACATATAATGCCCCCAAGTGAGTTACAATATAATCATCCCTTTAAAAATAATACTAGTGGCCCAGTGCATGTAATTCATTAACAAGGGGGTGGTGGTTTCCTTCAGCCCAGCCTGCACCCTTTCCAATTGGGGACCCCTCACAATCTGGGACTGCTGGCTCCTAACCATTCACCTGCCTACCTGCCCGATCGTCCCCAACTTTCCTCCCCTGCTAGCATGATTGCCTCTAACTGTCTCTGCCTTAGCCCCCACCACCATGGTTTTGTCTGGAAGGAAGTCAGACATCTGGAAGATGGCCAGTTGACCTGGTCTAATGAGCATATTACCCTTTTATTAGTATAGATAGATGATATAGGATAGGGTTGCTTAAATGGGGTGAGGGAGCCTTTTTCATCAGGAGAAGATGCTCTTAGCAGACAAAAATACATAATCCCTATATCTAGACTGATAGGCAGTCATATGCACTATACTGCCAAACTGGTCATTGAGAAAAATTAAATCACTTTCTTACACCTTACACCAAACAGCTATTGTCCTTAAAACCCCTCCTCAGCCCCACCTGCTGCATCTCCTATGTAGCCACTGGCTCCTCGCAATTTACCCAGATTTGGTTCTGATTGGTCAGTTTCTATGCCAGTCAGTGTCTCCAGGACTATCTCCAGGTCTGATCAAAGAGATGGGGTTGATTGCAGCTGTTTCAGGCTGCTGGTGAGTGGGCTGAACTGTTGATCTCTCGGAGAGAGAGAGAGGCATGGCTTCTGGTGAGAACCAGGGAGAGAGAGGGCAAGAGCTAGTCAGCAGCTGCCATAGAGGCTGTGAATCAGACCCTGGTTCTCTCTCCAGGCCTTGCCAGCGCCATAGCAGCTACTGATCATCCCCAGCTCTCTCTCTCTCTTTCTGAGAGTCAGCAGTTCAGCCCACTTGCCAGTCCCTGCCCACTCAAGCCTGATGCGGGTGCACCCTGGTGTTTGATTGTCCCTTCTGTCATTTTGGATGTAACAAACCCTGGCTCTTTATATATATAGATAATATTAGTGATCTATTTTTAAAGTATTATTGGTAACTACCAGAGGCCCAAAAAACCCGAAAGAAGAGGTAACAGAAAGGAAGACTGCTAAGGCCCAGTGGTAATAGAGATGTGAGAACCACAGATTTATGCTCTTGAGGTGAGTAATTCCAGAGGGAGAAAAAACAAAAGATATAGAATTCACATAATAGTTTAAGATTATGGAGAAAAAGTTTCAAGTTTCAAGAGACACGGCAGAGCCAACATAAGATTAATCATATCAAAGATAAGTTAAGAAAAGAGGACTTTAAATGGACCTCTATAATGAAGGACATTTATAATATTATATAACATTATAATGTTGTTTAGGAATAGCTTATTAAAGGTAGTTTGTATTTGATCAGAACTATAGAATAATTAGCTTAAATGAGAGATTTATTCTCCAGTGCTCATACTACTTCTGGGAAACCACTAGAGTCAGATGGACCAGGACAATTATGCATTAGGATAAGCTAAGAGTACCAAGCATTCTTCTCAATAGCTGAGGAAGAGTTCTTGGTGGGAACTTTCCATTATTATATTTGCTTTTCATTATTCACACAAAATAAAAACATCTCTGAGGATTGGACTCAGATAATTAACAAAAGACAGATCCTCCAGGTTGGAGGATTCAGGTCTTCTCAGTGGGTGGGTTCTCTAAGAGGAATTTTCAGGCAGAATAATGAATAATCCAAAAGCCTATTAACATTTGTGGTCTCACAGGGAGGCACACACCTGATCATTCATTTTAATAAGAGCAAGTAATTTAGGTAATCTATGCACAAGTCCTGTCCTACCTTCCCAGTTTTAGTTCTTGGATGTCAAAATAGTATATGTCTTCTTATAATGAGTTACATGCATTAATGTGTTGACATCATATACACAATATATTTTTCTCACTATTTATTTTTCCACTAATAATATGGATATTTAAACTTATTACACATAGATTAATCTTTCAGATATAGTTCAGATATTGTTCCCCCTGAACAAAAGACATTAATGGCTCACAGATGCCTATAGAACAAACATTTGTACTCTTAGCTTTTATCTACTATTGCACTCCCCTCTAAAACCTCATAGTCATCCTGAACTGTTCACTTTCTTTTGCTTGCTATTTTTATATCATTGTGTCTGCTTTTTTCTCTTGGTAGTCCTTTCACCTGAACTGCCATTTGTCCATATCTCTTACCTGAATCTTCTGTCCTTCACAAACCAGTAGCTGCAACATTCTTTTGTTCTCATTCCCTTATTTCCTTAAAGCCACACCCTACATTGAAAATATGCTTGCTTGCTTGCTTGCTTTATTTATTTATTTATTTATTTATTTATTTATTTATTTATTTATTTATTTGAAATCGGAGCCTAGCTTGCACATTAGGAGATTTTTATGGATTTCACAAACCCAACCAGGATCTTGTGAGCAATAAACGTAACATCCAGACTCAAGGGAGTAAACATTTTCTCACATTTAATATGAACAATCCCCATGCTAATGGCACGGTGTCTTTTCTAAAAGGCTTATTAGTTCAGCTCCCTTCTCATAACAGAAAAAACCGAGTCCTTGTTCTGACAAAGTCTGTTATTAAGAGAGTCAGAAGGGGATGCAGATTAGAGGAACCTTTTGACATTTCTCTTCAGGTATCTCATATGGTGCTCTTATTTTTTAATGTCATTTGTCTTAGCTCATACTGCTATAACAAAATACCATAGACTAGTGGTTTAAACAACAGACATTCATTTATTTCTCACAGATGAGGAGGCCAGGGAAGTCCAAAATCAGTTGTCAGCAGATTCAATTCTTGGTGAGACCTCCCTTCCAACTTGCAGATGGCAGTCGTCTGTTGTGTGTGCACTTGGCCTTTTCTTAGTGCAAGACTGTGGAGAAAGAGAGTGCCCTCTGGATCCCTCTCCTTATAAGGGCACTAATATCATCATGAGGACCACACTCCCATGACCTAATCTAAACCTAATTATCTACCAAAGGCCCCAATTCCAAATAGATTGGGGGTTAGGGCATCAACATATGAGATTTTGAAGGGACACCATCATTCAGTCCATAACACTTATCTTCATATATTTGTACCTGCTAAGTTACCAGTACAAGTTCTTTGGAGAATGACCATCTGAGACTGAAGTGTTCTACTTAGGTTATTATTCATTCTCCTCTTGTCCACAATCCATAAACCAATTAAAACCCATCTAACAGAGACTCTGCAGAACAATAGGATTCAGGTGATAGAAGAACTTCCAACGACCTGACTATAATTATAGCCTGTAAAATACTCCAAGATAAAACAGAATTCAGAAGGTCTTTCTTTTCTCAATTGATAAAATGTAAAAAAATAGAGAAGTTATTATTTATGCCAAAAACTTCCAACCAGGAATCACAGAAGAAGCTGAGGTAGGTTGATCAGGATAAAGCTTAAGGTATCTGTGAGTATAGTGGGATGACTGGATGGGTTTGAGTTCACATTATGAGTGTTCTCATTTAAAATCTATTAGAGGTTAAGGGCCTTGAGGAAAGTTCCACATTTTATCATCCTTTATAGTTACTGCAGGCCCAGATCTTACTATGGTGCTTTGTGTGATTTAGGCACTTAGGAAAGAATTATTGAATTGAAGAATGATAGCTGATTATTGCTGTATGGTAGGTTAGAAAATGTTTAAGATTTTGAGTTCAGATTGGTTATTTACTAGCTATATGGTATGGGTAAATCATTTAGCCATCTGCAAAAATAAGTTAGTAATGTCATTTAATTTACAGTTTATTGCAACAATTAAAGTATAATTTAAAAAATTCCTTTCTTCGGCTTGTCCCAGACATAGTTGTATGACCTTGAGATACATTAAATATAACAAAAATATAACAAACAAAAACTCCTGCCACCATAGAACATGTATTACAATGCAGAAGAGAGAGACAATAAAAAGAATTAGTCAATCAACCCATCAATTAGTTATAGCAGATGTTGGAAAGCCACAAGTGCCATAGAAAGAAAGAAAAGAGCGAAGAGAGGGCATTGGAACTATATGGGTGGCAGTGTTAGGACCATATCCCACTGATGAATGGGGTAATCAGAGGAGGCCTCATAGTCATGGTGAGATATAAACAAAGATTTGAAGGAGGTGAGGAGATTTGCTAAGTAGATACCTGGAAGAAGAGAGTGCCAGGGCAATGTCCTCAGGCAAGAGCCAGCCTGATCATATGGATGGGAGTGTTCTCTGCTGAGGCTGTAGATAGGTGAACAGACAGATTGAGGATCATCAGGGAAATAAAGGGGCTGGAAAGGGTGCAGAACTTTTGGGGCCTTATAGGCCCCTATAAAAAGTTCAGCTTTTACTCTGGTTCACACTGGATGCTGTTGCCCAGTTTGAGCAAAGATGACATGATCTGACTTCCATTTTACTTGCTTTTAGTGCATAGAACACAGTGGACCTCCAATGTGCATTTGATGATGCTTGTGAAGCAAAATTCATATAATAATAATTATTTATAAGTACTAGAGGCCCATAGCAGAAAGATTCCTTCAAGAATAGGGCTTCCTGTAGTGGTCTCTGCTGCCCCACTTGCTTCCTTTCCTTTTCCACACCCCACTTGCTTCTCTGCAGTTTCCCTCCCTTCTGCAGAGCTTGACTTCCTTCTATGCTGTCTTCAGTCTTTGCTCTGCACCAGTATATGCAAATTAATGGCCATCTTGGCTTGATTAATTTGCATACTTATTCCTGATTGGCTTGTGGGTGTAGCAGAGGCACGATCAATTTGCATGCTTCTCTTTTATTAGATAGGATTGCCAATAAACAGACAGAAATTCTCTTGTCTATTGTTTCATTTTATTTTTATTTATTTTTCTTGAAAGAATATCCATATTCTTTAAAAAAATAAATTTTATTGATTTTTTACAGAGAGGAAGGGAAAGGGAGAGCGAGTTAGAAACATCAATCAGCTGCCTCCTACTGGGGATGCCACCAAGGTACATGCCCTTGACAAGAGTCAAACCTGGAACCCTTGAGTCTGCAGGCTGACACTCTATCCACTGAACCAAACCAATTAGGGCATATTTCATTTTATTGACCACTTTGGTATATTCAAAAACAAGCAAAATTTTATTCTGATTAAAGAAAATCATAAATAATCAATAAAAATACAATTAATATTATTAATTAAATATTTGTATTTTTCAAAGTGTTAGTTCTTAAAAAGTGAACAAATTCTGGCTTTCATAAAAATCAGTGTGAAATTTTCTGTATCCTCTTCTTAAGTGCTGTGGAAACTTATGAGAAATGTTTGGAGAACTTAAAGTACTTTATTTTTCTTAAAAATAATACTCTTCCTCTAAGGCAGCATTTTTCTGACTAGCTTACAGAAAAGAGAAGTCAGATGTTGTCTAGTCACTGAAGTGATTTCACTGTGCTTTGTATTGTTTGGGGTTTCTTTGCCTCGCTTCTTCCTTTAGCTCAAACCCCTAATCCAGGCCATTTTGTTACCGTATTGCCTGTCACTGTCAAAAAAAAAATTGTCTTCTATACTAACATGCCACTACTTTCTCCTAGAAACTTCCTAACTTTCAATCAGAAAAAACAATTTAAATCATTCTTTCTTATTTTCAAAGAGTCCTGAGGGTACAGCTACAACCACTATACTAGTTACAATATAATTAAATGCCATTCTTTTCTGAATAAATTACTGACATCCACAGACAATTAATCTAATCTTCAAATGGTCTTTAAAGACTCAAAAGGAAAAAGTCCTTTACAGATTTAGCAAATGATCACAAAATAAGGTTTGAACAGCTTTAACTTTAAAGTCATTTTATGCACTTTTTTGACACATCTTAGGTCCATCAAATAACAATTTCTAAAACTTATTTTAAAATATTAATGATGTACTTGATTCAATGAAAAGGTAGTAGATTTTACTCAGCTGTCAATGAAGTTATAATATTGTTTATATCTCCGTAATTAGTTTCATAGAAATAAAATACTAGTAAGTTATTTAGTAATGGCTATACTGCATTACGACAGACCGAATAATGGGTCTCCAAAGTTATGGCTCTGGAGATAGTGAGATTATCTTGGATTATCTGGGTGGGCTAAATGTAATTATGAGTGTCCTTAAAAGAGAAAAGCAAGATCAAAATTAGAAAAGGTAATCTAACAAGAGCAGAGGTTGGAGTGATGTGGCAACAATCCAAGGAATGGTGGCAGCCTCCAGAAGCTGTGAGAAGCAAGACACATATTTTCCCCTAGAACTTCCAGAAGGAGCCAGCTCTGCCAACACCTTGACTCTAGCTCAGTGAGATTGATTTTGGACTTCTGACCACAGAACTGTAAAATAATAAACTTGTGTTGTTTTAAGTTATCAAATTTATGATGATTTGTTACATCATCAGGAAATAATTAAATATATGTTTTAAAAAGTTGATAACAGCCCCAACTCAGTGGATAGAGTGTCAGCTCTCAGACGAAAGGGTCCCATGTTTGATTGTGATCAAAGGCATATACCTTAGTTGCAGGCTCGATCCCCAGTAGGGGGAATGCAGGAGGAAGCTGATCGATGTTTCTCTCTCATTGATGCTTCTAACTATTCCTCTCTCTCTATGTAAAAAAAAAAAATCAATACAAATATATTAAAAAAATAAAAAGTTGATAACACACTGATTTATGTTCAATATATTTGATAGTACAAAAAAAGAGTAAGAAATATCAAGCTCTCAAGTTTTGTAGAGCTAGAG
>PVJN01052181.1:0-14210 GCA_004026805.1 Lasiurus borealis
CACGTCAGATCACGTGAGCTTGGGGCGGTGCCACGTCAAGTCAGGCCGTGAGGTCAGGCCGTGAGGTCAGGCCGTGAGGTCAGGCCGTGAGGTCAGGCCGTGAGGTCAGGCCGTGAGGTCAGGCCGTGAGGTCAGGCCGTGAGGTCAGGCCGTGAGGTCAGGCCGTGAGGTCAGGCCGTGAGGTCAGGCCGTGAGGTCAGGCCGTGAGGTCAGGCCGTGAGGTCAGGCCGGCAGACTCCCTCTCCCGCCAGGACGCTGCCGCTCCCTCCGTCGCTCACAGCCAGAGCCCGGCCAGCCATCAGGTCAGTCACCCACGGGGGAGTGGAGGGCCGTGGAGTGTGCCAATGTGGGGCCTCTAGGTGTGCAAGGGGCGCGCGTCCGTGTGCACGCGAGCCGTGAAGCGCACGCGCACTAAACCGCCGGGGCCGTGGACTGCGCGAGGCCGCCGCGGTCAGTGTGTGTCAGGGTGTCCCCGGGCGCAGGGCGCGGGGGCCCCCACGTGGGGAGGTGCAGCGCCAGCCGCGGACGGCCGTACTGTGTGCCCACCCGCCTTCCTCCCCTTCTCGCGTGACTTGTGCTCTCGCGCGGCGTGCCACCGGTGCCCTGTGCACAGACCGTGGGAAGCGCCGTGTCCCCCCCGCGCCGGCCGGTGGCCAGAGCCTCGTAGGCCGGCAGTTGCAGCCACGGCCCCTCCTCAGCCCCCGCCCCGCAGGCCCCGGGCAGAGGGAGGTCGGCCTTGTCTGCAGAAGGACCTTGAACGGGGTGGGCGCCCTATGTGGCCACAGGGCGTGTCGTGGGTAGAGGAGGCAGGACAAGCGGAGCCAGACAGTCCCCTGCGCAGGCGGGAGGGGGGTGGGGGGACCCTGAGTGTGTGTGTGAGTGTGAGTGTGTGTGTGTGTGTGTCGTTGGGACGGGGTGTCGGCGGAAGGGGGCGATGCCACTACCATGAAGGCTGCTACGTCCTCCCCCAGGAGGAGGGGCCTCCGAACGCGGAGGTGGCCCCTGAGCCGTGCACCCTGGTGTTGAGGACCGGGGAGTGACCATATGGCGCACAGAGATGGGGCTGAGGCAGCGGGCTGTGCCCAGAGAGAGTTGCTGGAGGTCAGGGGGGTGGGGGGCAGGGGCTATTCCTGAAAGTGGAATTCTCGAGTGGGTTCAGCCTCCTGGCACATCCCGAGGGTGGAAGGCAGGTTTTGTCTTCAAACTGTGAGCTGCCGCGGGCAGGGGCTTTGCACGCGGGATTTGGGGGGTGTAGATCCACTCGCTTTGGACGGTGGCGGCCGGCGGCCGGCAGGTGGCAGTGTGGGCTGGGAGCGGGGTAAGGCACTGAAACCCCCAAATCTGTGGTTCTCAACCTTCCTAAGGCTGCAACCCTTTAATACAGTTCCTCATATTGTGGTGATCCCCAACCATAAAATTATTTCTGTCGCTACTTCATAACTGTAATTTGCTACTGTTAGGAATCTTAATGCAAATCTCTGTGTTTTCTGATGGTCTTAGAGGAGACCCTGCTGGCTGTTCTCGCCCCGCAGGTTGAGAACCGCTGCCCCCAAAGGGTCAGTGCTCGCTCGGGTCAACGGGAAAAGGACCAGGCCTCGGTGGGCGCTGATTTTGAGAGAAGAATATATTTCCAGTTTGATGTGTGGGGTTCCTGTGTCCTCTTCCTTAGAAGTTTCGGGTGGCACAAGCCCCTCGTGGGATGCAGCGTTACGTTTTTATTTTGAAATTTTGAAAGAAATCTTGCGGAGAGGATTCATACGCTTTCCCTTTCCCTGCGAGGACCTCTCCTCGCCCACCCTGCCCCAGTGACTTCTTGCAACACTTGTTATTGTATTTATTGTTATGTATTTATTTTTAACACAGGAAAGATCCACTGTTGCTTAAATAGCGCTTAATCCAGGAGCGAGAAAAGCTGTTCACCTTCCAACACTGATGAGTACATGCGGGGGTGCCCCCTGGTCCCCTTACAGCAATCTTAAGGGTGGCAGAAGCAGGATGGGTTTCACTCCTGGAGTGCATGTAAAGCTATACAGTACAGCAGACAGATATATATATATATGCACATTTTTTGTTTTTGCCTGAACAAAACAGTACAGGTAAGCCACAAGGTGACAGACTGCTTGTAAACAAGGTCCCTACTCCACGTGGAGCCAGAAGCTCCAGGTGCTGCCGAACCTTTGACCGGATTCCTTTCAGTCCCGTGCGGACAAAAATACTATTCTATACAAAATAAGATTCACGATTGCCATTCTTGCTATAGCCCTCTTCTTAAGAAAGGGGGTAGTTATTTTAGCCCTTTGTGGGGTGGGGGAGGAGGTGGAGAAGGGGTGTTTAAGGATGGGCGAGGGAGGCAGAGTGGGCTTGAGGCCTCTGCTCCCTGCCACTGGTGATGCTGGTGGGGGCCTTCCTCAGTGCCAGCTGCCCCCTCTGGCAGGCTGCCGGTCAGGAGGTAGCTCGCTTACCTGCCTGGTCTCTGATGGAAACCTGCTGGGTTTCCCGCGCCAAGAGCAGGGCCTCTCTACCCCACGCACGTCCTTCTGCGGTGCCTGGCATCGAGACCGGCGCGAGGGGCTCGTGTTGCTCTCTCTGGTCTCTGCAAACACCCCAAAGGGCAAGACCAGAACATGTCAGCTCAGGGTGAGGGCAGGGGCTTTGGAGATAACTGGGCTGGCACCGCCAGGCTGAGGGCACTCGGTGAGGGTGAGGGCAGAGAGGGCGGTCAGGGCCTCCAGGTTGTGCCTGAGCTCATCTGGCCCGTGTCTGCACCTAGTAAGTGGCAGATGGTGATGTGATTCTGCTGCCCTGGACTTGGTAGAGAGGCTCAGTGTGTGGCCGAGTCCCACTGAGACCTGTCCCACCAGCCAGGGCAGAGGCAGCCCTTGGAGGGGGTGGGGTGGGGGGGGACAGCTGACCTGTGATGGTCAGGCTGTTTCTAGAGACAGAATCAGAGTTTGGGCACCGCCTGCCCGGCGAGGGCAGGGGCAAGCAGGCCCGGGAGAGGCGGGAGCAAACCTGGGTCCCTTCTGCACCCCTCTTTCTCCCATGCTGCTATACGTCATGCCCGCAGGCTGGGGAGGGACGGGAGAGCTTCCTTTTGAATGAAACTTCACAGATGAGTTTGCATGGTGCGTGTGAGGGGACTTCTGTGTATGTGTCTTCATACGTGTGGGGCATATTTGGATGTGTATGTACACATGGTATTCAGTGTGTATATGTCTGTGTGTGTATAAGTTCTGTTATATGTGTGTATGTAGGAGTGCTGTGTGTGTGCAAGAATTTGTGTGTGTGCATGTGTCTGTGTGTGCATGTGTGTCTGTGCATATGTATGTGTGCATGTGTGTCTGTGGGCATGTGTCTATGTGTGCATGAGTTTGTGTCTATCTGTGTGCCTGTGTGTATGTGTGCGTGCACGTGCTCCCCTGTGTTCCTGAAAGTCTTCCTCAGCCCCAAGGGCCCGGCAGGACGTGACCTGCTGGCATTCACACCATCATCTCTGTGCTGGAAGCCAGGCTTCCTTCTGGGGTCGGTGGGCCATGGGGGCTGCTGGGCTCCGATTCTGAGCCTGGCAGTGGCAGCTGGCTCAGCCGAGGCCAAGGCCCCCATACCGCCTCGTAAGGGGGCAGGGCATCCATGGCGATGGTGTGGAGGTTGCGATCCTGCTGGCGTCCCTCGGAGCCGTGGCCGCCGTTGGGGTCCACCAGTGAGTAGGGTGGTGGTGGCTCGGTGGGGGGATACAGCTGAGTGGACCCTGGCTCCATGCACTCTTCGTAGCTACGAGAGAAGGAAGGGGATCCCTCAGGCCTTGGGACCTGGCCTGCGGGGCGGGGGTTGGGTCTTTCCCCAGAGCTGGGAGCCTGTGCTCAGTGACAAGCTGCCTGGCACGGACCAGCCAGACCTTTGTCATGGCGGTTCCCCCCACCCCCCTCCGCCCAGAACCATGGAGACCGAGATGCTAGTCTGGACTCCGCTGCGTGTTCTGTGTGAACTCCGCGAGCAGGTCTCTGAGCGCCGGGTGGCAGGTGGCTCAGAGCAGCAGGATGCTGGGGACCACAGGTCTCCCTGCTGGCCCTTGGGTGTGGGTGGAGCTGCCTGGAGCAGCCTCAGGCACCCTGGATCTGAAGTCACTTCAAAGTGGCCCTTCCGGGGGCGAGGACTCGGGCACGGCCCCTCCCTGCACGTGGGAGCAGAGGGAGAAGGGAAGCGGGAGGGCTCGAGGGTCCCCTGGTAGGAAAGTGAAGGAAGCCTGAGTCCTCTTCTCTTCTCTCTCTTTTAAAAAAAAATATATTTTATTAATTTTTTTTAACAGAGAGGAAGGGAGAGGGACAGAAAGTTAGAAACATCAACAAGAGAGAAACATCGATCAGCTGCTTCCTGCACACCCCCTACTGGGGATGTGCCCGCAACCAAGGTACAAGCCCCTGACCGGAACTGAACCTGGGACCCTTCAGTCCAAGGGCCAATGCTCTATCCACTGAGCCAAACCGGTTTCGGCCCGAGCCCTCTTCTCGAGTCAGCTGGGGTGACCTGCCAGAGAGGGTGGCTGGCAGGAGCGGCCCTAGCGGCCCCAGAGGAGAATTTGCCAACAGGACAGGGCTGCCCCATGGCCCTGCATGCGGTTTGGATGCCCTTATCCCCGTCCTAGTGGGTGGACTTTGGGGGCACAAACAGGGGGGCTGGGGCCCGGACCCTCCAGCCTACCCCTTCACCCTGGCCTGAAGGGGCTGAGCTTTCTCTTCCCTCTTGAATGTCTCCTGGTGACATTTCTGAGTCCGACCCTGCCTCCCTGGGACCTGCTGGGACAGGAGGGTGAGGGATGGCCACACCCTGTGAGCAGATGTTTTCTGCCTCTGTGCCCCTTGGGGAGGCGTTGCTATTTCCCATGAGGGGGCATGGTGCCCAGAACCCCACCCTCTCACACCCTCTCCCCAGGAGGCCTCCTACCTTGGTAGAGAATTCATTTCCCAGTGCAGCTCTTCCAGACTGCTGGCCTCCACAACCCGGTCAGAGCTGCTAGGGGATGCGAGCCAGTCTCCCCAGAGCTGCCCGTAGCAAAAGACTGCAGGGAACAGACATTTGCCCTGGGCCTCAGGCTGGCGCCAGCGAGGGTTCCCCAGTGACACCCCAGAATGTGACAGCCTAATACTGAGCAGTGTGTGATGAGCGTTGGTAGACGTCGTGCTGAGACTGTGGGAACAGAGCAGCCTGACCCAGCCTGGGGTCGGGGAGGGCTTCCTGGAGGAAGTGCTCCCAGAGCTGAGTCTTGTCCAGGAGTTAGCCAGGGGCAGTGGGACAGCCGGGCAGAGCGGACAAGGAGGGAAAGAAAAGGAAGAGTGTGGCGAGAGCAGGACGCTTGGCGCTGTGGAGCAGGCCTGGGGCATGACAAAGGGGCAAGAGGCTGTCTGGGAACAGGGCTCCAGAGGTCTCTAGGGTCAGCTTCCCCACCCTCTGCTCCCAACCACACACGTTTCCCCTAAGATATCCCAGGGAGAAAGGCTCTTCTGTGAGGAATCCTAGTGACTCCGTGTACCGCTTTGTCTTCTGGGTATGTGTGTATATGTATTATTATTATTTAAATAATTCCTTATTGTTGAAAGTATCTCTTCTGGGGTTTTGACCACCTATTAGCACATCAAAGGCTCCGAAAAGTCCCGCAGCCGAGGAACACATCCAGTTGTGCTTCTCCAGCGTGTGGCCACAGGATCTAACTTTCTTCTAATGACGCTGCATGGGAGGTGCTGGTGGAGCACAGTGTTCACACTCCACAGCTGAGGTTCAGAGAGGCTCAGGGACTTGCCCGCAGCCACACCAGCAAGTTACTGGTAGGGTCTTGGCGCCTCACCCTGTCCACTGGCTACCTCTCTCAGGGTGGCTAGGGGCAAGTGGGAGCTGCAAAAATGGCAGAGACTTGAGGTCTCCCAAGTAGCTCCCCCTCTCAGAGGGCAGGGCTCAGCATCAGGGTGGGGCTTGTTTGGGGACCTTTCTTTGAGGCCAGAGCACCCTGGCCACCCCCAGTCTATATCGACTAAGAGACTAGGGCTCGGGGTATCTGCTAACAGCTGCTCTTCCCACTCTCCTAAGCTCTTTCCCCTTCTCTGGGGACAATGTTGAGTGGAAAAGCACGGATACCAAACTCTGCATTTCCACCACGTGGGGAGGGGTCATCTAGGGTGGCGAGAAGACTCCGGGAGGAAACCTTCCACAGATGCCAGCCTGGCCCTGTCCGGATGCCGGGACCACTCTCCGTATTTTCTGCTTTCTGGATTTTAGGGTTTTCCACCAGGAACACACTCTGCTTTTGTACTAGGGTAAAGGAGCCAGTAACAGGCCGCAGAAGGCGTCGGGTAGCAAAGGCCTGGCTGTGACCTCCTGTCACTCTCCCTGCTTGGAGGTCAGGGCTAGGTGTCACTCATGCGGCAATGGCTCTGGATCCCCAACACAGGGGTGCCCCCTGGTCCAGCTCTCCTCAAGGCCACCGTTGACCACTCAGACTTTAGCTTGGGAACCATGGTGGACCCTTCGCCATGTTCTGAGTACCAGGCTCAGGTGCGGGGGCACCTCGGCCACTCAACAAGTTGCTCCAGGTTTCTAGCCTTTAAAACGGGCGGGTGTCGGAAACCAAACATTGTTCTCAATAAATGGATGTAAACAGGAGGCCAGAAGGCTGGTCAAGCTTAACTGCTCTGAAAGGTCGGAGCTAATTACACACTGTTTAGATGAAAACATTGTTGGCTGAAGCAGCCTCTACCTGTTTGTTTCATGTTAATTTGTGTTTTTGTTATTTCCTGCCTAAAGGCTAGGGGTGTGTCCCAAAGCCTTAATAAAAGGGAGAAAAAGGCCAGAGCAAGTGGCAGTCCTTTCCACTAGAGGAAGGCTCCCGCCTGGCCCCCCAATATCGCCAAATTAATGTTTTCTAGTCTCTCATTTTGTTTGCGTGCGGCCTCCTTCAGAACCTGAACCGGGAACCCTGAACCACGTGGGACATGGAAAGAGGTTCCCACATCTGGCGCCCAACGTGGGGCTGTGGAAAGAGGTTCTCACAGGCGGGCACCGTTCTTGTGCGAGGCTGAAACAAGGGGCTCCTTTCCTTGCCCACGGAGCACTTTTTCTGGGGCAGGTCCTGTGCTGGGCTGCAGGCCCATGTGGAGGGGAGCGTCGTGCAGGCTCTGCCGTCACTGGTGCCACATAGCCATCCTGGTACAGGGAGGAGGGTCCAACTCAATAGGGAGGGAGACAAAGGGGCCAGAGACTCTCCCAAAAGGAGAGAGCAATTGAGCCCGGTCTGGAAGGAGAAGCCACTTTTGTCGGTTGGGGAAATATGTGGAATGGCATTCTGGACACGGAAGGGCATTTGCAAAGGTGCAGAGTGGGCAGGAGCTTGAAGGAGGTGCTCTTTCTGTCCTGGAGGAGCAGAGAGCCTCTGGCCCTGCCTGGCTCTGCAGCCTCCCAGCACTTAATCTGCTGTGTGAATGGCGCCCCCTGGCGTCAGACCGCGCCACAGGCCTGCTTTTCTCTGTCTCAGGAGAAGCCCTGGGAGCCCCAGGGCAGGCTGTTTCCTGCCCTTGAAGGTGGTCTGAGAATTAAATACCTTGGGGTTCCTTCCTCTGCTTTTAAACCCCTGGCCCTTTCCAAGGAGAGAGCCAGGGGACTGCATTTGGTAAAAGGTTGGGGCACAGTAGGCAGTTGGGCACTTTGGGACTGGGCAGCCCAAGAATTCACCACCAGCTCTGTTGTGCGGGTGACCCTGTGACGGAGGCGTTCTCAAGTTAGTTCTGCTTGCACTTTGCATGCTCGTCATTCATTCACTCCATGCGTTTATCCATCCACTTACTCATTTACCCACTCATCCCCTCTGACACCCCATCTCTGCACTCCCCTCTCCTCCTATCCATCTTTCCATCCATCCACATCCCACCTACCCATCCACTAACACATCCCACCCAACCCACACATCTACCACCCCCATCCAGCCACCCATCTACCTCTCCATTCATCCATTCTTCTATCCTCACATTTAGCTATCTAGCCCTCATCCCTTTCTCCACCAATCCATTGATCCATCCACTCACCCCACACCTCCCTGCACCTCTTCATCCCCCTACCAGAGGACCCTCCCACCCCACTCCCCTGTGCCTTTCTCCATCCACTCCTCCATCTCCCCATCCCTCCATCCCTCCATCCCGGCACCATCTGGACCAGCTGGCAGTACAGCCTGGATCGACAGTGGGTGGGGCTGGGGAATAGCCACCTGTCTTTCCTCTGACCGGGTGGACAAGCAGGCTCCTCACGCCATTGAGGACATCATGGTGAGCATCTGTGAGCTCTTCCCGATCACCCAAGACCTCAGGATTCCTTCCCTGACCCCCCGCCCCCCAACAGTAGGGTGCAGTCACAATTGGACGGGAGGGCCAGGCCCTGAGAAGGGCAGCAGCTCACCTTGGCCATTCTCAGCGTCTCCACAGCAGTGGCAGCAGTGACGGCGGTGGCGGCGGGGAGAGAGGGGGTCCCGCTTGCACTTGACTAGGTTGCTCACGACGATGACAATGCAGCAGATGGTGACGGCCAATACCAGCACTGTACTTAGCATCACCTTTACAGAATACGTAGACTTACTTGTCGCCCCCGGGTTCTCTATTTCAGCGTAGAAAAAGTTGGCCCAGTTTCTTTTGGTATAGTTGGACCAACCTATTGGGAGCAAAGAGAGAGGATCCTGAGCTGGGGCACAGACCTGGCCACACACCTTCCTCCTCCATCCCGCTGCCCCAGGAGTTCTGCATCCCTGAGTAATTCACATTTCGGAATCTCTGTCGCTTCATCTGTAGCATGGGACCAGTGATTACTGCTATGAACTAAGGAGAGCACACGGGCTAGCAGGATGTCTGTACACAGTAGGTGCTCAGTACATACCAGTCAAAGCTGCAGATTATAAAAAGAGACCTCAGTGTGGAAGGCAGAACAGTGAAGCTTTATGAAGAAAACATGCGAGAACATCTTCCTGACCTCGGATGTCTTAAAGAGGATCCAGAGGTACCAAGCAATTGGGAGGTTTTGGAAGGAGACTTTCTAAGTATGTGCGCTAGCCGCAGCCTGCCCCGCATCCCTGGAAGATGCTTACCAGGGAGGTTTCTGTTTGCACAGGCGTCTGGAACCGGTTCGCGGATCCCAAGATGCAAAAGGGTCCTTCTGCAGTTCTCCATGCAATCATCCATTTTCCTCCATTAGCTGTTTCACGCTAATGGCCTGCTCTTTGGGCAACACCCAAGAGAGCAGTTGCACCATCCATTACCGCCGTTCAGTGTCACACAGTATTAACAGCGTGTCATGCGCCTTGGGATGGTACAGGAAATGAATTTTGAAACCTAGCCCTCATGTTCAAGGAGGGGACCTGGAACAGCCTTTCTTCAAATAAGTGATCAGGAGAATGCCTTCCAGGGTTCCTTCTCGGCAGCTGACAGGAAACGCGGACTCCCATTCCCCGTGCCTCGGTCCCTCTCATTACCTGGCTTTTCAGTGTGAGTGGTGCTGTAGTACTTTCCATCCTGCAAAGACTTTTGCAGATGCAGTATCGTGCCTGGCGACTGGATTAAACTTAGAAATAGACTCTCATTCAGTTTTTTTTTTTTAATCAGGTTTTTGCATTCTACTCTAAATCAAAGCCAGTGTTAGACAGAGGGAAAGTAATTGTGCATATCTTTCTCTTGCGGCATGTTTCACATGCTTGCCATTCCCAGCGCTCTGGTGACAAGACAGGGGTCTAGAGCTGGGCCTTTCCTTCATTCATGTGCACTTAAAAATATCCAACTGCCAGAGAATGTGCTGAGGTTGAGCAGACACTGGGATTGTTAAACCAGCTCCTGAAGTTCAGCCACTATTGTGGCTATAGAGCTTAGTGCAGTGTTTTTATTTAGTGCTCAAGGTAATTTATAATTTAAAGGAATTCTAAGAACATGCCACAGGTTTCTGTATCTATAAATTCCATTCTATACTGCCTATTATCTGGAAACTTAAAAAAAATATTTTTATTGATTTCACAGATAGAAACATCAATGATGAGAGAGAATTGTCCGCCTCTTGGACACTCCCTACTGGGGATCAAGGCCACAACCCGGGCATGTGCCCTTGACTGGAATCAAACCCAGGACCCTTCAGTCCCCAGGCCAACACTCTGTTGAGCCAGACCGTTTAGGGCCTGTCTGGGAATTTGATAGCCGTGCTGTTTTAAATAATTGGATTTTATAGTTGGTATGAATGCCAGTGTGCTGGTATCAAGCAGGTGTAACTGATTGTTCTACTCCTTCACAAGGGTAAGGAGGCAGCGATGCCACAGAGTTACTGTTTTCAATTAGAGTGTTGGTGACATGCTGTGCACTTATAGCCACAGGTATAATGGGAGTCCTTCAACTATTGAGATCATTGTTGATATTTTAAAGCATTGGCGCTTCCTTTCTAACTTGAAAGAAACATGAGATTTTGGAAAATGTTTAAAGTATTTTTTGAGCAATCCTTTAACTTTCATTTAACCTAACACCTGGCATTTCAAAAATAGACAAAGCCTGTTTAACAAGGCTGCCAGTCCCCGGAAAGGTGCCCACCTTGGCTTTCGTTGTTAAGGCATTTCAATGTTGGAGGTGAAGTCGTCAAGCTCCCGTTGTTAGGATCTCCAAAAGAGTGTGCCGCAATCTTAACTTCTGTATGATTGCCTGTATAGTTTAAGGCTAAACATGAACCAAGTAAATGATTATACATAGCCCTTGATAATGGTCTATCTAAAAAGTTAAGAACATCTGTTAATCCAAAGATACCATTATGAGTGAAAAGGCAATCCAAAAAGAGGGAAACATTTTCCACAGTAATGTATCTAACAGAGGACTTGTGTTCAGAATATAGAAAGAATTCCTATCAATCAGTACTAAAGAGATCTAATAGAAAAGTGGGCAAAGAGTCAAATAATCGAAAGAGGATATCTAAGGTGCTAAGCTATATTTAATCACCCGGGGAATTCCAATGAAAGCCTCAGGGTGATATCTCTGCCACCCACCAGAATGGCTAAAATGAAACAATTCAGACATGGCTGGTGGGGATATGAATTGGCACAGTTACTCTGGAAAACTGTTTTAACTCTAGCTATTAAAACCACACACACACACACACACACACACACACACACGTACTCTCTAACCCAGAAATTGTACTCCTTGATGGAATGCATTCTCCAACAGAAATACATCCACATATATTCACCAGAAGCCGTGTCCTAAAACTGTGCAGTTCAATATGGTAGCCACTAGCCACATAAAATAAAATAAAATTCAAAATTCAGTTGCACTAGCCACATATCAAGTGCGCAGTGAAGACACAGAACATTTTCATTATCATAGAAAGTTCTATTGCACAGCACTGTCCTAGAACATTCACAGCGGCACTACCCATTCACAGCCCCAAACCGAAGACCATTCAGATACCCATTAACGTAGAATGGTTCCGTGATTTGTGGGATACTCACACAATGGAATACTATATGGTGATGAGAATAAATGATCCACAGTTATGTTCGGTGGTATGGGTGAATCTCAGAATGTAATGTTGAGCAAGGAAGCTGAGAGTTTAGTTTGTTCAGTACACGGATGACTTGTGCACCTTTCAGAAAAAAAAAAGGGAAGGAAATCTCTGATTTGTAGTGTTTGTCAATACCCATGGTGTAAATACTCCCATCATGGTGGATTGCATGCTACTACCAATGGTTTAACAACAGCTCAGGAAACTCCTGGATATTTAACTGTTGACTCTTGTGAGCTGGTATTTCTACTAAACAAACAAAACGGCTCTAGAGAATCCCCAGAAAAGGAACTCCTCAGTTCTCACTGCAGATGTTCAGAGTCTCCCGTGTCTGGGGACCTGGAGGGGGTAAGATTGCAGCAGGCAGGAGGGGAAAGCTTTGCTGATCTGACTGTCCACTGCCTCCACGTGAGGCTGAGGGGGGGGGAGGGCCGGTTGTGACAAGCTTTCTTCTCAGGTTAACAGTTTTAATTTCAAAAGAGGCTGCTCCTTCCCCGAGAACAGTGGGCTCCGTGTGGAAAGCGCACTTTATGTGGCACCAGGCTGGGTGCTTCAGAGTGTGAGCCACAAACGTGTTGTGTGACCTGGTCAGTCCCATTCTGCATCTGAGTTTCTGCATCTGGTGTTGGGGGTCAAGTCCCAGGGCAAATCCCAGGGGGGCAGCAAGTGACTTTTTTTTTTTTTTAAATTTATTGATCTTAGAGAGGAAGGGAGAAGGATAGACAGAAACATCAATGATGAGAGAGAATCATTGACCAGCTGCCTCTTGCACGCCCCCGACTGGGGATCGAGCCCACAACACAGACATGTGCCTTGGCCGGAATTGAACCTGAGACCCTTCAGTCCAAGGCTGAGGCTCTGTCCACTGAGCCAAACTGGCTAGGGGAGCAGGTGACCCCTTAGATCCAATCTACAAGAGCCTGTTTTATGAAGTTATCCCATCCTGTGCCCGTGCTGAGGTCTGACAAAAGGCTGGCACTGCCGAGGACCGGTCACATGCCGCTGTGCAGTGCCTGGCAGCAAGCTCCAGTCTCCCTGTGGTAGGTCAAACCTGGCATCAAACGAAAAGGCTGGCATGACTGTTTCCATTTAAAGATGAGCACACTGAGGTTTCTGGATGTTCGGTAGCTCGCTTCAGATTCCATAGCCGGTGTCAGTGCCAGGTTGTACTTGAACCCAAGCACTGTCTCCCACGTCGCACTGACTCTGAGGGAGACCCAGGCCCACCCACACGCTCTGCCAGGCTGAGTTAAACGGTTGAATGGTTGGCTCATCGCTTAGGATTTTTATTGATTTCGGAGAAGAAGGGAGAGGGAGGGGAAGATAGAAACATCAATGATGAGAGAGAACCATTGATGGGCTGCCTCCTGTACATACTGTGGATTGAGTTTATAACCTGGACATGTGCCCCAATTGGGAATCAAACTGTGATCTCCTGGTTCATATGTTGATGCTCAACCACTGAGCAACGCTGGCCAGGCAGCCATGGAAAATGTTTTAAAGAAACCTCGTTAATATTTTCAGAGGAGCCCTGATCCACACTTTGAGAAGTAATGATATGGACAAACTGACAAAAATGAGATGTCTCTTGCAGACGTCAGGGGTCTTATGCATGGGCCTCCCCGTTCCCATCATCCACATTCACCCTGGAGCCCTCTGGCCAAACATTCTCGCACTATTCTCTGTAATTCTGATTCCAATGTCTGCCCTCCCCTCGCCATGAGCCACAGAAGGATGCAGAAGGAAACTTACTGGGGCATATACCTATGAGAGACATCTTGGAGTAGAAGGGTGAATGGATCCGCCCACACAGCTGACTCTTCACCTGCAGAGACAGAAACAGACAGATGGGGGTGCCCGCACAGCACCCACTGGCCTTGCAGGCTGTGTGCTCATGTCCCCTGGGCTGTCAGCAAGTGCCCATTCTGGCTGGGGGCCGGAGGTGCTCTGGCTGCAGAGTATGGGGTGCTAGAACAGGAATAAGGCAAGTTTGTGCTGGGGTCTCCCTAGTGGGTGAACTATCTCTCCTGGGTGGATCCTTGATTGGGAATAGATGTCATGGAGTTCTGACTGATGAACCTGTGAGATCCCACTGCCTCAGTCAACTGCAACAGGCCATAGCTCTTAAAAGACCGGCCCATTGTCCTTATTTTTTAGAATTTAATTTAAAACAATTTTAAAGGAATCCAAAGAGGCCTACACCAAGACACATCATAATTAAAATACCAAGAGCAAAAGACAAAGAGAGAATATTAAAAGCAGCAAGAGAAAAACAGTTCATTACCTACAAGGGAGCACCCATATGACTGTCAGCTGATTTCTCAACAGAAACGATGCAGGCAGACGGGAGTGGCAAGAAATATTAAACGTGATGAATAGCAAGAACCTACAACCAAGAACACTCTATCCAGCAAAGCTATCATTCAGAATTGAAGGGCAGATAAAGAGCTTCACAGAGAAGAAAAAGCTAAAGGAGTTCATCAACTCCAAACCAGTATTATATGAAATGCTGAAGGGTACTCTTTTAGAAGAGGAAGAAGAAAAAGGTAAAAGCCAAAAAATTATGAACAAATACATATCTATCAACAAGTGAATCTAAAAATTAAGTGAATTAAAAATTTGATCAACAGAATAAACTGGTGAATATAATAGAATCA
>PVJN01052182.1:0-14203 GCA_004026805.1 Lasiurus borealis
CGGGGGGAGGGGGAGGCCCCTAAATCGCTCCAGACCTCACAGCCCCGAACAGCTTGCCCCATCTGGCTGATAAGGGGAGAACATCACAAAAGTACCGATTACATCTTTGGGTCTGGAATGAGGAACCTGTTTTACGAAAAGTGTTTTTACAGAAGCGAAATGGAGCAAGTTAGTTATCTAAGATCTCTACGAATCACCGAATCAACAGAAACACATTATCTGGGACCACGGGGCAATTTAGCATAATTGTGCTGTCCAGATTCTGGGACCCGCTGAGTCATCCGGAATGCATTATCTGTAGCTCCTGAGGAGATTTCGGGTCTGTTCTGATGCCGGGACCATTGAGTCAACTGAAACTCAGTTATCTGTAGCTACTGAGACAATTTAGGATAACTGAGCTGTCCTGGTTCCCAGAAGAATGTGCTTCAGTAACCAGTGAGATCACAATCAATGGGATATTCAAACCATCATCAATGGCATGCTGGGATAGCATACATAAATTCAGAAAATCAAAAATAACTTTCTTTTGTTTTATCAAACAGAGAAGTACCGAACCCAAACAGCAGTTTCCACTACCATACTTCAGTTTGGGCCCGTGGTTCTGTTCACTGATTAATCTCTTCCCCCTCCTCTCACTCTCTCACCCTCTAGCCTGCCATCAATCCATTCAGAATTTTTTCTCCTGTCACACGATTAGTATTTTTTGAACACTTACTATACAACCATCTCAGCATTCAATCCTATTATTTACCCATTTTTACAGGAGACAAGGAGACGCAGAGTAACCAAGTGACTGGCCAAGGTTACACAGAGTTAGAGGAGGGTCCCCCCCATCTCCTTTGAGACTGGACGGCAGGGCCTCTCTGGCTCCCTATTAACAACAGTAAATTTGGAAAGTGCCTTCTTGTAAGAAAAATTCCAGAAACACAGATAAGGCCTAAGTTCTCCTTGCCTCTCCCCATTCCTGGCAGTCTCTGCCCCAGAGTGTGTTCCCTTCCAGTCCTGTTCCCGCACATCCTATGTGTGTCCATGTACATTATTTTTGACATGCGTGGCTTCCAACAGACATAGGGTTCGAACAACTTGCTTCTTGTCCCTCAACAAAATGCCTTGGACACGTTTCCCATTGTGCATCAAGTTCTGCCTGGTTCTGACATCGTATTCCATTGCATGGACATGCCTTTATTTCTCCAAAATAAAGTACCCCAAAGAGGGGGTGTTTCCAGTTTTCCGCGATGACTGACAATGCTGCCATTCAGAACTCTGCTGACCCTCTTTCCCCTGCAAAGTTGAGAAATGTCTTCCGTTGGTGCCCACGTGCACAAAACCCAGAAAGCACTAACTAACTGCTAACCCAACCGCAGAGGTTTAAGCTCAGGCAACATCTACGATTCTCCCTTCCCTCGGCTCTGCTCCAGGATTTATTTTCTCGAGAGAAAAGCAAGTCCCGGGCAGAAGGTTAAACAAACAAACTCAAACCTCAAACCGCGAGTCCCAAGAAAACGAGCCTATGTCTTTAAGACGCATTGGTTCCTCTGGGAGTTGTAGTTTTGTTGGCCAACGGAGTCGCCTTCTCGCCTCACCTTCTTTCGGGATCTGATCTCTGACTGCCCCTTTTGGAAAGTGCTTGCCCTGCGATAGGCGGGAGCTGTTTTTTTTTTTTGGAAGACAAGCTAGGGCGTCTGCGGGCGGGGCGGTGTGTGTGTGGGGAACTACATTTCCCAGGGTGCGCTGCGAAGGCATACGCAGCCCCTCCTAAAAGCCGGCTGAGCCCAGCACCAGGCGGGAGGCAGGTACGTGGGTCCACGCGTTTCCGCCGCTTCGCACAGCTCCCTCTCTCCCCACTCGCCCATTCTCGGCCTAATCTCTGCGAGGGGCAGGGAGCCTCCGAGAGCGTTTGCTGGCGCCCCTGGGCACCCACGGGCTGTAAGGGGTGTGGGGGTCAGCAGGTCCTGCCACCCGTTGGCTTGGGTCTTGCAATGGGAGCCCCGAGACTGGGGAGGGGATCCCAGCTCCAGGGCCTGCTGCTCGTCCCAGAGGCAGCAGGTGGGGTGCTGGATGCCTTCGCTGCTGGTTTTGCTTTGAGGTCGCTTTCCCTTGCCTCACTGTGCCCCAGGGGGTCTCGCCCCTGTGCACAAATCTCAGTCACAGCGAGCCCCCTCTTTATCGGCGTTTTTATTTTATTTTTATTTTTTTTAATTTTTTACGATTTCAATTACCCGAGGTCTTTCATCGGGAAAATATTACGCGGGAATTCCAGAGATTAAACAATGCATGCTTTAAAATGTTTGAAGTTCCGAGTAAGACTGATGGAGGCTTAAGACTTCCCTCCTGCCTGGGATGTAAATCACTTCTTTGTCCCACACATCCCGGCTGTGTCTTTCTACCTGCCGGCTAGTAACTCAGTAACTTCTTCTTGGTTATCAGATCCACTGTCAGGTATCGAAGTTCAGGTATAACCCTTCTTGGACTGGTTCATGGCCCCATCGTGCAAGAGAGAGTAGTGGCGCTGGCCATTCAGACACGCCGGCGTGGCCACCAAAGTGCTTCCTTTATGTGAGGAGAAGGTGAGAGTTCTCGGCTTCCTAAGGAAAGAGAGAGAGAGAAAATAAAATAAAATCATGGGCTGAGGTGGCTAAGATCTAGGGTAAGAATGAATCTTCTATCTGTGAAACTGTGAGGGAAGGAAAAAGTAATCTGTGCTAGCCTTTGCTGTCATCTCAAAGTGCAAAAGTGAAACGGCAACTTTAGGATGAAAAGGGCGTTGCATTTGTGGGTGGAAGACATGAACGGAAAGTGTGTTCTGATTGATGGCAGCATGCTGCGCCCGAAAGCAGCGAGCCCACACAAAGACTTCAGCGAAGGGTGCCCTGAAAAGAGTGACACCAAGCCATTTACAGCGAGTAATATAAAAATTACGGGAGAGCCCCCCTAGCCGATTTGGCTCAGTGGATAGAGTGTGGGCCTGTGGGCTGAAGGGTCCCAGGTTCGATTCCGGTCAGGGGCATATGTCCCTATTGCGGGCTGGATCCCCAGTGTAGGGCATGCAGGAGGCAGCCAATCAATGATTCTTTCTCATCATTGATGTTTCTATCTCTCCCTCTCCCTCTCTGAAATCAATTAAAAAATTTTTTTTTTTAAATTACGGGAGGGACTGCATGCTGTGAAGAAGCTGCTGCCACTTTTCCAGCAGAGTTAATTGTACAGGCTGATTAAAGAGAAAGGATAACCATCCAAAGCAAGTTTTCACAGGTAGATTGGTATGTATAGGAAAACACATACCTCCTATAAGGTTCATACTATCCTTGCTTTCAGGCATTCACTGGGGGTCTTGGAATGTATTCCTCATGGATAAGGGGGGGGGGGGCTTAATTTGCTTGCCTTTTGTGTAATTTACAGTGTCATTTTACTCCTTGTCAGATTCCACATTTTTTTCCCCCCAGAAGGCAAATCAGATTCCTCCACGTGCCTGTTTTTCGCTTGAAAGTTCTAAAATCCGAGGTCCCTGTCCTATCTTTTTTCAAATAGCATATGAAAAATTCTTAATATTTTCCATCCCTGATTCTCCTTCCCTCTCCCAATTTTGGACAGCATGTGGTTAAGAATAGCAAATAGTATTTCACCTTGGCCTCAGTGGATCAAGTTCTATTAAAAGTGGGCGGAGCCCTGTCTGGCTGGCTCAGTTGGTTGGAGTGTCATCCCATATACCAGAGCATTGTGGGTTAGCTTCCCGGTCAGGGCACATACCAAACAGCTTCTCACATCAGTGTTTCTCTCTCTCTTTCTCTCTTATTTATTTATTTTTTTAATAAATTTTATTGATTGTTTACAGAGAGGAAGGGAGAGGGATAGAGAGCTAGAAACATCGATGAGAGAGAAACATTGATCAGCTGCCTCCTGCACACCTCCTACTGGGGATGTGCCCGAAACCAAGGTACATACCCTTGACCAGAATCGAACCTGGTACCCTTCAGTCTGCAGGCTGACACTATCCACTGAGCCAAACCGGTTTTGGCATCTCTCTCTCTCTCTCTCTCTAAAGTCAATAAAAAAACACAAACACATATCCTCGGTGCGGGGGGCGGGGGGGAAAGTGGGCAGAATATTGAAATAGAAGGCTATTTTCTAAGTTTTCTGTACCGATGTCAGGTATGACAGAGGGCAGAGGCCCCAGGAGAGAGATGTCTTGTTCCTATAGGGTGGTTAAGCACCTGAACCTTCGACTTGGAAACACCTGTTCTGCCTGTACTAGCTGTTGACCTTGGGCAGACTATTCCACCTCGTTAAGCTGTGGTTTCCCCCTTACCTATACCATGAGTGTGGTAAGATCCAGTTCTTAGGGAGGGCTACAGAGTAGGTCATATGAGCTGATACATCAATGCCTTTGGCTCGGGGCCTGAAAAGAGCAGCCCCTAAACATTAGCTACAAGTCTCATTCCACCTTTTGTGTTTTCATAAAATACCCTTTTGGCTGATCTGGCGAGGCATGCTCCTCAGCCTTGCTTGATTTCCCTGGGCCTGGCCTGATTATTATTTTTTAAAAATAATTTTATTGATTTCAGAAAGGAAGGGAGAGGGAGAGATAGAAACATTAATGATGAGAGAGAATCATTGGTTGGCTGCCTCCTGCACGCTTCCTACTGGGGATCGAGCCCACAACCTGGGCATGTGCCCTTGGCCGGAATCGAACCCAGGACCCTTCAATCCTCAGGCCGACGTTCTATCCACTGAGCCAAATCGACCAGAGCCTCCCTGATTGTTTTTCTTCTTCAGGATCATCTTTGACTCAGAGAATATTTCAGAGCCTTCATTCCTACCAGCTTCTGAGCCAAGTTAAACTCTCCTGCTTCCTTTCCCCGCTGGAAAGAACTACCATTCATTGAGCTCCTGCTGGGTACCGCATATTTCACATCTTATTTAATGCTGGTAGCAGTCCTAGGAGGTTGGTATTGTTGGCCTTAGTTTTCAGATTAGGACATTGAGGCTCAGAGAGATTAAGTAATTAGAGCCCTAGGGTTCTCTCCAGAGTTCCCAGCCCAGAACGGTTCCTCTGCCCCAGTCTCCAGTGGGGTGCAGGGCAGATAGGACTGCCCTCCCCCCTCTGGCAGTGTCTCCTCATCACTATGCTGAGGCCAAGACTGAGCTCAGACTTTTGGACTGTCCCGGGGGAATGTCTTCCTTGCTCTCTTTTGTTACCTTTGCTTGGGACCAAACATCATTAGTACCATTACTTAAATGAGAGTCAGAGAGGCCCAGTCCCAGCCAGGGCAGTAGCATCTGGAAAATGGACAGAACACTTAACCCTGCAGGGTGTCATGAGAATGAAAAGTCAGCATGTCTTCACTAGGGGTCACAGTGGGTGAGCCCACTTCTCATGGTTGTTACGTTAATGTTCTCCCCATTTCATTGCCACCTGAATGGAGCCCTTTATATGTATTTGCTCTTTTTGTTCTTTTTTTACAGTCCTACACAGCAGGTTCATGTAGTGGTTAAGAGAATGGACTTTGGAACAAAAGTGTCTGAGTTCAGATTTTTATTTATTAATTAATTAAATGCACTGGGGTGACCTTGGTCAACATGAACATAAAGGTTGTTCTATGGTGTGGGTTTCTGTGTTACAATATCTGTGCCTTGCACCGTGTGCTCACCATCCAAAGTCAGATCATCTGTCACCATTGAGTTCAGATTTCTTTCTTTCTTTTTTTTTTTAATGTATTTTATTGATTTTTTTACAGAGAGGAAGGGAGAGGGATAGAGAGTTAGAAACATCAATGAGAGAGAAACTTCGATCAGCTGCCTCCTGCATACTCCCTACTGGGGATGTGCCCGCAACCAAGGTACATGCCCTTGACTGGAATCGAACTTGGGACCCTTGAGTCTGCAGGCTGACGCTCTATCCACTGAGCAAAACTGGTTAGGGCTTGAGTTCAGATTTGACTGCCACTTGCCAGCTGTGTGACCTTGGACATCTGACTCAGTCTCTCTGTGCCTCAATTTCCTCATCTTTTTTTTTTTTTAAAGATAAAGATAGTACTTTCCATTCCTTAAGTTAGAGGTTCATACAGTGATTTCTCCTTGGACGGTGCCAAGAAGGAGATGCTATTATCCATGTTGGTTCAGGTTCTTGGAGCAGCCAAGACCAAGATGGGGTTAGAGTTATTGGGGAGGGAAAACGAGGAGAGAACTGGCGGAATCAGGGGCGTGATGGGCCCGAACAGTCTCAGACTGCAGTGAGGTTCTGAGAGTTTCTGTGAGGTGGGTGGGGAGTCCTGGAGCCAGGATGGCCTCTCAGAGGGGTCCCTAAATTGCTGGAAGGGGTCTGTCTTCCCGGCCCTGCTGTGCAGAGTCATTGGTTGGGAGCAGTTGGGAAGCATGGCCTCCATGCGACCAAGCTGAGGGACGTTGGTCAATTACACTCCTGCTTCAGGCGGCTGGAGGGGGTAGGGGTGCCAAAGATCACACGGTAAGTTGGTGGTCAGGCTGGAACCTCCCGCCACCCACTTACTGGGAAGGCCACCTGGGCATCCCTGGGAATGCCTTTGCTCTCAGGAGCCTGGCCAAGATCGCAGCTCAGATTTCCCCTCTGGACTTCCCTCCTGGGCCGAGCAGGGAACAGAGCACTTTCTGTTAGTGGTGAGGCTTTCCCTGCAAGCTTGTGGGGTGTGGGTGTTGCTAAGTGGTGGTGTCTGTCCACCGGTGGCAGGGGAGTCGGGCCTGAGAAGAGACTTGCTGAGGTGCCTCTGGGAAGGCAGGCAGCTAGCGCCACCCTGGCTCGGACACTGAGCTTTGGGGGTGGGTGGGGGCTGCTTCCTAGGACCGCAGTCGGGACTCTGCCAGAGGGAGATGCCAGGACACTCCTGGAGACTTGTCTGCAGAGGTCTTGGGGAGGCCAAGAGCCCTGGAGTCAGATTGGTAGGAGAGAAATGGGGGAGACAGGAAGGGGTGAAGCCATAGCTTTGGCCTCATCTCTCTCTCGCTTGCTCAGAGTGCCTGAGAGAAGATGGTGGCAGCTGGGGTTGCAGCCTCTTTCAGGCGTGGAGCCTCTGGGAGGGGAGATCCCTCCCACCTCCCTGTCGAAGTCCTTAATAGTGGGCACTGTTGGCACCTGCCTAAATCCCTTGAACAGGCTGGGGCACTCCTCCCACAACTTCCCCCTTCTCCAGGGAATTCCCTTCAGCCCCAGGAGTCTGGGAGGCTAGGCCTTCCCTCCTCCCACATCACAGCCAATGACTGAATGCTGAGCGGCCAGTGGTGCAGAAAGGGTAGGCCCTTACTTCCTCTCCTGAAGAAATCACGTGCACCCAGAATCGAAAGTCGAAGACACACTTATCGCATGACCTAGCAATCCCACACCAAGGTATTCACCTGGACAGACGAAGTCTTAGGTTCATACCAAATTTGCATGTGAATGTTTATAGCAGCTCTAATCATGGCTGTCAAAACCTGGAAACAGCCCAGATGTCCTTCAGTGAGTGGATGGAGAAGCAGACTGCGGAAGGTCCGTGAGGAGAAAGAACTCCAGTGCTGATAGGCACAGCCAACTTGGATGAATCTCAGAGGCATGATGTTGAGTGAAAGAAGCCAATCTCAAAAGATTCCATTGTTCCAACTCTAGCTAGAGAGCACTGATGGATGGTTGTCAAGTGTGACTGTAGTGGTGACCACAAGAATCTCTACAAATGTTAAAATTCATAAAGCGATACAAAAATCAATTTTAGGGTATGATAACATAAAATAATGCATGTACATCCCTATTTCTGCCTCAGGAAGCCCCTCCACATTGGCCAGAATGGAGCAGCCCAAGGGGGTTGATTGGACGGTCATCATCCTGACATACCAGTACAAGGACAGTGTCGAGGTCTTCCAGAAAGGTAGGGGACCCTCCCTCCCCACTCTGCCCTAATGTAGGGACCCCTCTCCATACCCCCTCTACCTCCTATAGTTCACACCTAGAGCCTGCCTCTTCCTATAGCCATGTGACCTTGGATACAGCGTGTCACTTCACTGAGACTGAGTTCTCTCCTCTGTAAAATGGGAATAATTGTACCCACCTCACAGAGTTGGGCCAAGAGCTACTACATGAAAAGCTACCGAGTCACAGATGAATTCATAATTACCAGTAGGTTCGCTTTAGCTGCGTGGGCCCGGGGCTGGGAGGCCGGGGAGCAGGTGCCAGCTGTGTTCTGACCACAGAGCTGGAAGTGCGGCAGAAACGAGAGCAGATCCCCGCTGGGACTTTGTTACTGGCCGTGGAGGACCCTGAGACGCGCGTGGGCAGTGGAGGAGCCACCCTTAATGCCCTGCTGGTGGCTGCCGAGCACCTGAGTGCCCGGGCGGGCTTCACCGTGAGTGCTCATGTTGCTCCTTTCCTACCTCCGTGGCTTTGTGGGGGGGCCTCTCCCCAGACAAGAGGCTGCCATCCTTGGTGCCACCTGCCCGGGCCTCTGTCTACAGGGCTCTTCCACTCTTGACAGGTGGTCACCGCTGATGTCCTGCAGTCGGCCTGGATCCTCATCCTGCACATGGTTAGTACGATGCTGGGTGGTGGGGTGCCATGCGGAAGGCTGGAACCATCGATCCTCAGGATTGGATAGGGGTGTGTTTGCAAAGTGTTTTTTTTTTTAAATAATATATTTTATTGATTTTTTACAGAGAGGAAGGGAGAGAAATAGAGAGTTAGAAACATCAATGAGAGAGAAACATTAATCAGCTGCCTCCTGCACACCCCGTACTGGGGATGTGCCCGCAACCAAGGTACATGCCGTTGACAGGAATTGAACCTGGGACCTTTCAGTCCGCAGGCCGGCGCTCTATCCATCAAGCCAAACCGGTTTCGGCTGCAAAGTGTTTTTTTTTTGTGTGTGTGTAAATCCAGAAGAATTGGAGTCAGAATGGATCCAAGTATCCAAAAAAAAAATAGGAAACTGGCTAAATATAAATAGCTGTATCCTCCTGGTGGAATATTAGAAAGGGATTAATAAGTCTAACTTATTCTATGCATTGAAAGAGACGTCCCAACTCTGTGATCTTGGGCAAAAGGCACTTGACCCTTTCTAGGCCTCAGTTTCCCCATCTGTAAAATCGGGATGGCGATGGTTCTTGCTTTGTGTGGATATGCTGAGATGATCCATTAAATGCTTAAAGCGGGACCTGCCTTTATCTAGTTCCCAAAGTTATTTCCCCGGTTTTACCTGTGTGTGTGTTTGTGTGTGTGTGTAACTTCTGTTGTTTCTACCTTTTCAGAATCTAATTTTTGCAAACAAAATAAAATAAAAAAATAAAGAATATATGCATATACGTCTGAAAGGATATACCTCAAAATGAGAGGAATGGTTATTATTCCTGAGAGAGTTTCTTTTTGCATATCTGAATTTTCTGACTTTTTACTATAATCATGTCATTGGGGACATGACATGAGAAAACACTCTAGCTTGATGACTTTATACCTTTGCACAGCCCCTGGGGAGTCCCCAGTCTCTCGGCCCCAAGGGCCCTTTCCCCTGTCCTGCTTCCCCCATAGGGCCGAGACTTCCCCTTCGAGGACTGTGGCCGGGCCTTCACCTGCCTCCCCGTGGAGAACCCCCAGGCCCCCGTGGAGGCGCTGGTCTACAACCTGGATCACTTGCTGGACATCATGACCTATCAGGTGAGGCCAGCAGGTGCCTCTTTCATTGCCCCAGCAGCTAGAGCGTGTCCTGGCTCAGAGGGGGTGCCAGGGAGAATGGCTTTGGGGGGTGGCTAGAGTTAGAGCTTTAGGAAGTTAGTGTTGGCAAAACCGGGGGTGGGGGGAGGTGTGGTCCCAGGAGGTGGGCAGGAGGGTCTGCGAAGGGCCCTGTTATCTCGGAGTCTCCCTGGAGCAGGGGCACGGGCTGGACAGGGGGCTGTGTGGGAGCAGAGGAAGGGCTGAGCCAGGCCACCATCCGCGCTCTCTCCCGCAGCTGGGCCCTGGCTCCCCGCCAGGCGTGTGGGTCTGCAGCACCGACATGCTGCTGTCGGTCCCTCCCAACCCAGGTGAGCCCGGGAAGGCTGGGACCTCCTCCCTGGCCTAGCTGGAGGGGGTCTGTGCCTGGCCTAGCGCACCCTTTCTGGGCCTGGCCCTCTGCCCGCTTTGGGAGGGGAGCTGTTGAATGGAGACACCCGCCCTGCCCCGTCTGCCCTCCAGGGCTGCGGTAGCACTTTGGGAGGGGAGGCTTTGTCGTTCTCCCAGAGGAAGGTCCGTTTGGCCTGGGAACCATCTTTTCCTGGTAGAGGTGCCCGGATACCCCTGCCCAGAGCCCTTATCTTTACCGGGTCGGGACCTCCCTGCCTGGGGTCGGGGGCCCAGGGAGGCTCCTGACTTCCCTACTCCTAGGGATCAGCTGGGACGGCTTCCGGGGAGCTAGAGTGATCGCCTTCCCAGGGACCACAGCCTACGCCCGGAACCACGGTGTCTACCTCACCGACGCCCAGGTAGTGCCCCTGGGGCAGTGGCCGGGCCACTGAGCCGGGCTGGGCTGGCCTCCTCCCGGCCCTGTGCTCTGGGCAGCCTCTCGTCCCGGATTTGCCAGTACAGTCTGGATTCGGAGGGCTTTCCTCTATGGCAATGGCTCCCGTGCTCACTGAGTCTTGCACCAGACTCGCAGTGCAGTGGCCCCTGTGCCCGTCTCTGTGCCGGCGGGGGGGTGTGGGGGGCAGGAAGACCTGCAAAGCCCCTCCACTGTCGGGTGGGACCGCGCTCCCCGGAGCATGCTGGTTCCTGCCAGGACAGGCACCTGGGTTTTCACGGGAGAACAAACACCCGTGCTGTGCCCCTGTTCCTGCTGGTCCTCGGCCCCCTTCCCTGACTCTCTTTTCTCCCCCGACACAGGGCTTCGTTTTAGACATTCACTACCAGGGCAGCGAGGCAGACATACAGCGGTGCGCCGGGCCTGATGGGCGGGTGCCACTGGTATGGCTGCCACCCAGGTTGGGGGGGAGGCTTTGGGGACCCCGTGGGGAAAGGAAGGGTTTGCCTTCCTGCTCAGGAAAGAGCTCTACTCCTTCTAGAAGATTCCTGGGCAGGATAGAACCAGAATCTGTGGTGGAGGAGCAGGCGGAGCCAGAATCTGAGAAAGGCTAGAACAAGAATGCGAGAAAGTTCAGGAATGCACTGGGAGGAAGTCCGGAGGCTGACTTGGGGGCTCCTTCTAGAATGAAGGACAAGGATCCGAGGGGGAGGGAAGAGGCTGGGACCAGACCAGGGGATGATAGAGAAGCAGGTTTGGGAGGAGGCCTGAAAACTGAGAGGGGACCCAGGAGGTGCCTCTTCAGGGGACCCCCATCCCCTAGGAAGCCTGGGATCTGGGTGCAGGAGTGGTCCCGAAGACGAAAGACTCTGCCTGGCAGAGCAGCCAGCCTTCGGGTCCATTTTTGTATGTCTTCCCCAACTCAGGCCCAAGCCTGACCCCCGGCTCCCCCCACCTGACCCTCCTGGGGGCTCCTCCAGGTCTCCGGAATCGCCTTTTTCTCTGTGGAGACTGCTGAGCACCTCCTGGCCACGCACGTGAGCCCCCCGCTGGATGCCTGCACCTACATGGGTTTGGACTCTGGAGCCCGGCCTGTCCAGGTGACTGAGGGTGGGGGCTGGGGGCCCTGGCCTGGCGGGGGGGGTGTGGAAAGGCCCTGACACTGGCTCTGTGACCTAAAGCCAGCCCCTCCCCCTCTCAGGGTCCGTGTCCTGGGGATGGGACTGCCCGGGTTTGGCCGAGGAACCCCCCAATAGCTGTGCTTCCTATCCGTGTCCCAGCTGTCCCTGTTTTTCGACATCCTGCTGTGCATGGCCCGGAATGTGAGCCGAGAGGACTTCCTGGCCGGGCGGCCTCCGGAAATGGGGCAAAGAGACGCAGACGTCGAGGGTTACCTTCGGGTTGCTCGGGCCAAGCTGTGGAGGGAGCTTCGTGATCAGCCCCTCACCATGGGTGGGTGCTGCTCTCTGCTCCCTGGGTAGGGAGACCACAGAGTGAGGACCCCCCTGCCCAGAGATACAAGGCTGCCTCCTGCCTGGTCCCTGGGCTCCTGGGCCAGGCAGGTCTAGTGCAGGTATCAGCCAATTGTTCTCTCCTAACCCAGAGGCCTGACACCCCCTGACTTCCCCCCAACCCCCTATAACCCTCTTCCTTTTGTCTTCTTCCTGGGCTCCAGGCCCAGTCTTTCCATGTTCTAGCTGTGTGACCTTGGGCAGGTGCCTGAGCCTCTCTGGGTTTGAGCTTCCCCATCAGCACCAGGGGCCCGTTGCTAGGCCTGCCCTCCCGGGCCTGATGAAGACGGGTCCTCTGGCTGGAGGCCTGGCGGGGCCCAGAGCAGCAGCAGGCGTAGGGGCGGGGTCATTGCTTGTATCTTTACAGCCTATATCCCTGACGGCAGCTACAGCTACATGACCACCTCGGCCAGCGAGTTCCTGCTCAGCCTCACGTTCCCCAAGGCTCCTGCGGCCCAGGTGGTGCACTCCCAGGTGGAGGTAAGACCAGCAGAGGGGCCTGAGGACAGGTGGGAGAGGGGCTCCTGGAAAGGGAAGGAATAGTCCACGCTTGGGACAGATTACCCAGGAGCGCCGATGCCATTATCCCCATGTGGCGCGAGGCAGTGCAGGCTCAGACAGGTTAAGTAACTTTGCCCAAGGCCACAGAGCCAGGAAGTGGTCAAGTTAGGGCTCTGCATCCAGGTCTGCCCGATGGAGCAGCTAGAGAAGACCCCACCCCTTCCTTTGGGGACTGCCTGGGGAGACAAGCACCTTTGAGGTGACGGGACTGGGTCAGTGCCGTGGTGCAGAGGAAAGGGACAGGCAGATTTGTGAGGTTGCCCTCTGAGCGGCGGGGGTCCCTGGACTGGTGGGAGAGGTTTTCTGGGGAAGCTGCCCTCTGGCGGGACCTCCATTACTGAGTCCAGACTTCCCCGAGGGACTGTGCGGGAGGGCTCGCCCCTGGGAGGGATGAGAGTCAGCCTGAAGCTGGGGCCAGCGCAGGGGTAGAGGGCGCTCACGACCTTCTCCCTGGCTGCTCAGGAGCTGCAGCTCCTGGGGGCGGGGAGCTCCGTGGCCAACTGCCTGCTGGAGGGCGCCGTCCGACTGGGCGCCGGGAGTGTCCTGCAGCACTGCCACCTCCAGGTGAGGCCCGGGAGCAGGGCAGCGGGCAGGCCAGGCTGTGGGGGCCAGGCCCTGTGTGTGTGTGGGTGGGTGCCTGGAGCGGCACTGCCCCCTCAGGATGCCTGCCCTCTCCCTTGCCAGGGCCCCATTCACATCGGCACTGGCTGCTTTGTGAGTGGCCTGGACACAGCCCAGTCCGAGGCGCTGCACGGCTTGGAGCTGCACGATCTTGGCCTGCAGGGGCACCACGTGCGGCTGCACGGAGCCCCTGTTCGTGCCTTCACTCTCTTTGGACGCCTGGACAGCTGGGAAGTAGGTGCCCGCCCCGCGTCCCCTCATCCCCATCTTCAGGCTTTGGGGAGCCCGGGGACCCCAGCCCCGTTTCCACTCCGCGGCAGGGTTCGCTGAGCACTGGCCTGCAGGAGAGGCGGTAGCCCGTAGAGTCTCGCCCTGCCTTTATCTCCCTCCTCAGCTGCTCTGCCAGGCTGGAGGCTGAGGTTCAGAGAGGGAGGTGGCCTGCCTTGGGCTGCAGACCCCATTATAGCGGATTGGGCCCAGAACCGGGATTCTGCGCCAGGTCCCCGGCACCTGGGCAGGATCGCTGAGCTCCAGGGCCTGACTCAGAGTTTCAGAAGCTGCTTTCATATGTGCAAGTCTCTCCTCCTGTCCCCCCTGGTCTCAGTGTCCCTGACCCTCCCATCCCCCACTTCCTGTGGTCCCTCCCCGAAGCCCTGACTGCTTCCTCCGCTTCCCCCCAGAGACAGGGGACAGGAACATACCTTAACATGTCCTGGAATGAGTTCTTCCAGAAGACCGGCATTCGGTAAGACTGGCGGCCTCCATGGGCCTCCGGGCCTCGGCAGCCAGGGCCCTTGCTTCTTCCAGGCTCACCTCTGCCTCAGCCCCAGCCCTGGGGCCTGGGGTGGTTCGGGGCAGTCTGATCCTCCCCAGCCCTTCCCCCTGGACAGTTCCTAATTCCTGCCTGTGCTCAGGCTTTGGGGTTTGGTTCAGAGGCCTGAGGGAAGGGGGCAGGGGAGTTGGTCTCCCTCCTGAAATTGCCTGCTTGTGCCACCTAGAGGAATTTGTCCTGCTTGTTCCCCCTTC
>PVJN01052183.1:0-14202 GCA_004026805.1 Lasiurus borealis
GATATTTTATACTTTTTTGTGAGATTGTTTTGCTTATTCTTTTTGTTTTATCTTGTTTTTGTTTGCTTTTTTATTTCTGGTTTACCTCACCTTCCTTGATATTAGTTGTTATTTGTAGTTTGTATTAATCTCCAGATACTTATTGCTGGCATTTGTTCAGATTAGTGGCTATTATATTGGAGTTTTCTCCATATATATAATTTGTTCCACTTTTCTTTATTATTCTCTTTCTTTTCTCTCTTACTTTTTTCTTCTTCTTTTATATTTTTTCTCCCTTCTCCTAATTTTATTTTGGCACTCTTTTCTTTAACTTTTCACTTTTTTCTCTCTTCTTCTTTCTCTCCTTTCCCCTAATATGTCTCTCTCTGGTGGTAACCATTATAAGTGGCTATTAATATTATGAATACATTTCTGTTTAGTGCCTTGTGTGTTGCACTTGGTCGTGTTGTATTTTGTGCCTTTAAATCAATGCAGGAGAGAGAGAACTACATAACCAGACACCTAGAAAGAGAGACCATGGACAGACAAAGAAACAGCCTGCATATGAAAGAATAGCAGGCATCACCAGAGAAGGAAGTAAATGAAATGGAGGGAAACAACTTGTCAGAGAAAAAATTCAGAGACATGGTCATAAGGTGACTGAAAATAATGGAAGATAAATTTGATAAAATGAGTAGGAACCAAGAGGAAATGAAGAAGAACCAAGAGGAAATGAAGAAGAATCAAGAAGAAATAAAAAATGAAATTATTGCTGTAAAGAACTCAACTGAAAGCATAAAAAATAGACTAGAAGAAGCAGAGGATCACATCATTGAGCTAGAAGTCAAAGTAGGAAACAATACTCAAGTAGAGCAGCTTCAAAAAAAAAATTAAAAAGCAGCAAGGGAGCCAAAGAGAACTTTGGGATAACACAAAACAAAACAACATCTGCTTAACAGAGGTGTCAGAGGGAGAGGAAACTGAGCAAAGAGTAGAAAACCTGTGTGAAAATAATGGCAGAAAACTTTCCTGATAAAGGGAAGAAAAAACACACACAAATCTGAGAAGCTTACCAAGTCCCAAGCAAAATGAACCCCAAAAGTCTGACAACAAGGCACATTATAATTACATTAGCAAACATCAATGACAAAGTAAGAATCTTATAAGCAGACAGAGAGAAACAGAATGTTACCTACAAAGGAAACCTCATCAGACTAGCAACTGATTTTTCAAAAGAAACTCATCAGGCCAGAAGGGGATGGAATAAAATATACAAAGATGCAAAGGAAGGTGAAATCGGCAGCTTCACAGACAAAAAAGTACTAAGGGAATTTATTACCATCAAACCAGCAATGAAAGAAATGCTAACGGGTCTGCTGTAAAAAAAAGATATAGGAAATAAAGAAGGAACACAGGGGTAAAGAATAAAAAAAAGAATAATCAATAATAACTTTAAAAATAAATGGATTAAATATTCCAATCAAAAGACATACAGTAACAGATTAGATAAGAAAACATGAACCATATATCTTCGGTCTACAAAAACCCCACCTCAGAAAAAAAAAAAAAAAAGATGCACACAGACTGAGGGTAAAGGGATGGAAGACAGTTTTTTCAGGCAAATAGAAATGAAAAAAAAAAGCTGGGGTAGCAATACTTATATCTGACAAATTAGATCTCAAAGTGAAGGACATAACAAGAGAAAAGGCAGACCACTTTATAATACTAAAAAGAGCACTCCAGCTGAAAGTGGTTTGGCTCAGTGGATAGAGCATTGGCCTGTGGAATGAACGGTCCCAGGTTTGATTCTGGTGAAGGGCATGTACCTTGGTTGCAGGTACATCCAGTAGGGGTGTACAGGAGGCAGCTGATTGATTTTACTTTCTCATTGATGTTTCTAACTCTATCCCTCTTCCTTCCTCTCTGTAAAAAATCAATAAAATATATTTAAAAAATAACATAAAAAATAAAAGGAGTACTCCAACAAGCATAAATAACTCTGGTAAACATATATGCATCAAATACAGGAGCACCCAAATACATAAAAAACAAACAAACAAACAACAACAACAACAAAAAACCTCCTGGAGGATATCAAAGGAGAGATTTACAGCAATACAATCCTAGTAGGAGACTATAATACCCTAATATCATCATTGGATAAATCTTCTAAACAAAAAATCAGCAAGGAAACATCAATCCTAATTCACTCACTAGATCAAGTGGAATTAATTGACATCTTCAGAACATTTCACCCAAAAGCCACAGGATATACATTCTTCTTAAGTGCACAGGGGTCATTTTCAAAGATAGACCATATGTTGGGTCATAGGAAAAGTCTATTCAAATTCAAGAAGATGAAAATAATATCAAGCATTTTCTCAGATCACAGTGACATAAAGCTGGAAATCAATTACAATAAAAACAATCCAAAGAAATCAAACACATGGAGATTAAACTGCATGCTATTAAACAATGACTTGGTTACCAGAGAGATCAAGGAAGAAATAAAAAACATCATGGCAACAAATGACAATTAAAACACAACAATACAAAAATCTATGGGACACAGTGAAAGCAGTCTTGAGAGGGAAGTTCATAGCTCTATAAGCCTACTGCAAAAAAACAGGAAACAATGGTAATAAATTACCTAACCCTACAACTCAAAGAGCTAGAAAGAGAGCAACAAGAAAAACCCACTGCAAGCAGAAGGAAGGAAAGTGTAAAGATCACATTAGAGATAAATGACATAGAGACCAAGAGCTGGTTCTTAGTGAGGATAAACAAGATTGATGAACCTCTAGCCAGGCTAGGATAAACAAGATTGATGAACCTCTAGCCAGGCTCACCAAGAAGCAAAGAGAGAGGATTCAAATAAACAATATCAGAAATGAAAGAGGAGAAATAACAACTGACCCCACCAAAATACAAAGGATTGTTAAAAAATACTATGAACAACTCTATTCCATCAAACTGGACAACCTGCAGGAAATGGACATATTCCTAGAAAAATATAACCTTCCAAAACTCAATCAGAAAGAATCTAAACATCTCAATAGTTCAATAACTATGGAAGAAATTGAAGCAGTGATCAAAAAGCTTCCAGCAAACAAAAGCCCAGAACCAGATGAGTACACAGGAGAGTTTTACCAAACATTCAAGAAATAATTAAAACATATCCTGGCCAAGACCGGTTTGGCTCAGTGGATAAAGCATTGGCTTGTGGACTAAAAGGTCCCAGGTTCAATTCCGGTTGGGGGCATGTACCTTGTTTGCAAGCACATCTCCACTGTGGGGCGTGCAGGAGGCGGCTGATCAATGTCTCTCTCTCATTGATGTTTCTGACTTTCTATCTCCCTTCCTCTCTGTGAAAAATCAATAAAATGCATTTTAAAAAAGCCTATCCTCCTTAGACTACTCCAAGAAATTCAAGAAGAAGGAACACTTCTAATCACCTTCAATGAAGCAAGCATCACCCTAATACCAAAACTAAAGACAACACAATGAAAGAGAATTACAGGCCAATATTCCTCACAAACACAGATACTAAAATACTCAACAAAATTTTAGCAAATCGGATCCAGCAGTACATGAGAAAGATCATAACCAAGACCAAGTAGGATTTATCCCAGGAATGCAAGGATGCTACAATATCCACTAATCAATAAATGTGATATATCACATCAACAAATTGAGAGATTAAAAAGCACATAGTCATATCAATTGATGCAGAAAAAGCATTTGACAAAAATCCAACACCCTTTCTTGATAAACATTCTTAGCAAGGTGGGGAAAGAAGGATCATACCTCAACATCATAAAAGCCATATATGATAAACCCATAGCTAACATTATGCTCAATGGGCAAAAACTAAAACTATTTCCCCTAAGAACAGGAACAAGACACGGATGCCCACTCTCACCTCTCCTGTAAAACATAGTACTGGACGTATTAGCCATTGCAATTAGACAAGAAGAAGAAATACAAAGCATCCAAATTGGAAAAGGAGTAAAGCTATCCTTATTTGCAGATGATATGATACTTTACTTAAAAAAATCCAAAAGACTCCACAAAAAACTAATAGATTTACTAAATGAATTTGGCAATATAGCAGGATACAAAATTAATGCCAAGAAATCTATGGCATTTCTATACACTAATAGTGAACTTACAGAAAGAAAAACTAAAAAAGCAATCCAATTTACCATCCCACCAAAAAAATTAAGATACCTAAAAATAAACTTAACTGAAGAGTAAAAGACCTATATGCAGAAAACTATAGGACACTGAAAAAAGAGACAGAGGAAGATGTAAACAGATGGAAGAGTCTTCCATGCTCGTGGATTGGGAGAATCAACATCATTAAAATGTCCATACTACCAAAAGTAAATTATAGATTCAAGGCACTCTCCATTAAAATACCACAAACATATTTCACAGACCTAGAGAGAACTCTCCAAAGATTCATCTGGAATAAAAAAAAGACCCTGAATAGCCACAGCAATCCTGAGAAGGAAGAATAAAGTAGGTGGGATCTCAATATCAGATTTCAAAGCCACTATTCTCAAAACAGCCTGGTACCTGCACAAGAACAGTCATATAGATCAATGGAATAGAATAGAGAATCCAGATATCGACCCAAACCACTATGCCCAATTAATATTTGACAAAGGAGGCATGCACATACAATGAGGTCAAGACAGCTTCTTCAATAAATGGTGTTGGGAAAATTGGACAGGTACATGCAAAAAAAAATGAAACTAGACCACCAACTTACACCATACACAAAAATAAACTCCAAATGGATACAGGACTTCAACATAAGACAGGAAACCATAAAAATGCTAGAGGAATCCACCAGCAGCAAAATTTTAGACATATGCTGAAGGAACTTCTTCACTGATATTACTCCTAGGGCAATGGAAGCTAAATAAAAAATAAACAAATGGGACTACATCAAAATAAAAAGCTTTTTCATAGCAAAAGAAACCATCAACAAAACAACAAGAAAACCCACTCTATGGGAGAACATATTTGTAAATGTTATCACTGATAAAGTTTTAATTTCCAACATATACGGGCAACTTATGCAACTCAATAAAAAGAAGATAAATGATCCAATAAAAAAAATGGGCAATGGACCTAAATAGAATCTTTACATAAGAAGACAGAGAAAGGCCAAGAGATACATGAAACATGCTCAAAGTCACTAATTATCTGAGATATGCAAATCGAAATAACAATCCGGTACCATCTCACACCTGTCAGAATGGCAATCATCAACAAATCACCAAAGACAAGTGTTGGCGAGGATGTGGAGAAAAAGAAAACCTCTTGCACTGTTGGTGGGAATGCAGGCTGTGGAGAACAGTATGGAGTTTCCTCAAAAAACTAAAAATGGAATTCCCATTTGACCCAGTAATCCCACTCCTAGAATATATCCTAAGAAATTAGAAACACTGATCAGAAGGGATTTATGCACCCCTATATTCATAACAGAACAATTTACAATAGTTACAATTTGGAAACAGCTTAGGTGCCCATCAGCAGATGATTGGATCAGAAAACAATGGTATATCTACACAATGGAATACTATGCTTCTATAAAAAAAAGAAGGAATTCTTACCATTTGCAGCAAACTGGATGGAACTGGAGAGCTTTATGCTAAGTGAAATAAGCCAGTCAATGAAAGAAAAAAATACTCATTTATGGATAATAAAGAACATTATAAACTTATTTACAAAAATATAGATACAGAGGCAGAAAAGCATGAAACAGACTGTCAAATTACAATGGGAAGTTTAGGGAAAGGTGGGGTAGATAAGAGACCAACTGAAGGACTTGTATGCATGCATATAAGCATAACCAATGGACACAAGACACTGAGGGATTAGGGTATGCATTGGAGTGGGGGGGGCAATGGGAAGATATGTACACATATAATACATTAATAAAAAATTTAAAAAATATAATAAAATACACATAATAAAGTTTCTGCTATTTTATGTTTAGCTTCTCATATTCTTTTTTATTTAAATTTGACCTTCATACCAGAAAGGAGACATTTTTCTTTAACTATGCCTCCAGTCAATGAAAGCCATGATTACCTTTCTTCTCATGATTACCTAGACGTTGTATAAATTATCCTTACCTAGTAAATATTAGTGATGATCTATTAAATGACAACATCAGAGTTAAAAACGGAGATAATCTTTATATACAATATAAAAAAGCTACAAGAATCTCTGGCCCATTTATTCAGTGTTTAGAGCACCAGCCCTAGAACTAAAGAGCCATCGGTTCAATTCCCAGTCAAGGGCAGGTGCATGGGTTGCACATTTGAGACACATTTCTTTCTTCCTCTCTCCCCTCTCCCCTCTCTCTTTCTCTCTCTCATCCCTCTCCCTTGCACTCTCTAAAAATGAATGGAAAAATATATCTTTGGGTGAGGATTGACAACAACAACAAAATAACTTCCAGAAAATGTGTTACCACATTCATTTCTATTTACACTAATAAAATAGAAGGTTTGAAAGATTAAAATTTAGAGTCTAAGAAGCAGAATAAGTAATTGCATTGGTTGTGGTGGCTTTTCCATATGTCATTTTGGTTTTGCTGATTTACATTTCCCCGATTTCCACTCAGAGTGATTCAATTGAAGATGCACCATAGAACAAGTTCTTGTGTGAGATCTGGAGGGCTGAGAGGAAGCAGCAGCCATACTGCGGTTCACAGGTGCTGTCACTTATCTGACAGTTCATCTCCTGAACATGAAGTTGCAGCCAGAACCGCAACTGTTCCACAGTTTCCTGGATCCTCCTCCACTCTGTCAGCTTTTGGGCCAGGTATTGAGCTCCATGGGAAAGAGTAATGGCTTCTGCTGCACAGCCATACTATCCATATCAGAGGCAGCAGAAGCTGACACGGAGTTCAGTCCACCCTTATGAGGTCCCACTTGTCTTTGTTTTCTACCACTTCATGTACATATTCTCCTTCTCACTTCCAGCCCTGCACATCCCCGGCACCAGCATCAGTCATGGACACAACTCCTCAGAGAGAAGTTGGGTACACTGGCTCCTAAGAAGAGCCTTCCACATGTCTATCTACTTTAAAGAATCAGTGATGAAACATGTTCAATTTGTCAGTAATTTCAAATTAAATGATTCAAAATGATTTACTTGTATTAAAATGCATTTACGTGATGATGGATTAGAATTTATAGACAAATAAGTGATAAAACCACAGTTAAGTCCAGTGTCACAAGTAGAAGTGCAAGAAAATAGGTATGTTTTCAATATGTTTCTTTAAGGATCCAATTTTCACATGAAATGTGCCATTTGTTTTTGTGTTATTTGATGATGAGCCCTATATTTTCTTGATTGTAAAGGGCCTTTAAAGTCGTTTGAATTACAGGTACACATTTTATTTACTGAAGGCTCTGAGCATATAATTTGTGGACTGAGTCTTTGTTTTAAAAGAATATGTATTGGTTAAATTATGCTAAAATTTATACAGTAATACACAGAAATTACTTTGATAAAGTTGTGTTTTTATGTCCTCATCAAATATTAAATCTATAATTAAAAATATATTTTTATTGACTTAAGAGAGGGAGGGAAAGGAAGAGAGAGATAGAATCATCAATGATAAAAGAGAACCCCTGATTAGCTGCCTCCTGCATGCCCCCTACAGGGGACCAAGCGGACAACCCAGGCATTTGCCCTGACTGGGAATCGAACCTTGATCTCCTGGTTCATAGGTAGATGGATACTCAATGACTAAGCCATACTGGCCAGGTTAAATCTATAATTTAAGCTGTTGTCAAGCCTAAATGGGAGAAACCTAAAGATGATCAGATATCTCTTTTTGACCCATTTTAAAGAATATAGCTTATCTATAATCAATGGGTTGAGCTACAAGAGTGAGTTTGAAAATCCTTCAACTTAGTAGGAACATTTTAGAGAACAAAATCATTATAAAAACAAATTTCATGAACTAGAAAGAATCACATATTTTAATTTTAGTTTAAACTTCAGGTTTCAAGTGATAAATAGGTCATGTGGGAGAAAAAAAATTGTTTTGTTAAGTTGTGAAAGTGGTAATTGCTAAGAGAAGCAAAATTATTTTACCTGCATTCAGTATTTATATTAGTTCAGTATTTATATTAGAATCATGGACTAGCTGTCGTGGCCAAGTGGCTCAGTTGATTGGAGCATCCCTCGTGCACCAAAGGGTTTAATGCCCAGTCAGGGCACCTACCTAGGTTGCTAGTTTGATTCCTGATCAGTGTGTATATGAGGAGCAACTGATATCACCTCTCTCTCTCTCTCTCTCTTTCCTTTTCTCTCTTTCTCTCAAAATCAATAAAAACATACCTTCAGGTGAGTATTAAAAAAAGAACTATGAATTAGCATGGTAACCTATTCTAATAAAAGGGTAATATGCTAATTAGACTGGGAGACCTTCTGGGAAATCGGCCAGGGAGGGCAGTTGGGGGCCATGAGGCCAGCAGGGGAGGGCAGTTGGGGGTGAGCAGGCAGGCAGGCAGAGTGGTTAGCGGCAATCATGTAGGCAGGCAGGTGAGTAGTTAGGAGCCAGCGGTCCTAGATTGTGAGAGGGTGCAGGCCAGGCTGAGGGACAACCCCTTCCCCCCATGCACGAATTTCATGTACCATGTCACTAGTTATACTAAAAAAAAGAATTGGGAATAAGTTAAAAATATCAGTATAAATACATCATTTATTTCCCAACTGTCCAACTTTGGTAAGGGCCAACCTAACTTCTCTGAATGCAGTCAACTCCCAACTTTACCCCTGAAAACTTTTTGCATCATCCATCCCTTATAAAAATATAAAAATATTCTACTCCTAGTCACTTTCTTTAATTACTTCAACACTTGTGTTTTCTTTGCTCGGACTAAGTACACAGAGTTAAGCTTTTTGTGATAACTTAAATTGAAGTTTTTCAAAAACACATTACTAACCAAGTTTTGGTTAATAAACTCTTATTCTTAAATAATTGTCTGTGAGTAAAAAACTTTTCATCTTGCAAAAGGATTTTTGGACATTCAGGGTGCCCTTAGTCTCTGAAATTCTAATTTATACACTTAGAGGAACACTAAGAATAAACCACCACTGCTTACTGGAATTTTGTGGAAAGAATATGAATATGAGGGCCAGTTTAAAAAAAAAAGAGAGATAAAGGACAAGAGTGTATCTTTTGCAATGAGTGTATTTTTATATGAAATATAAACAAAATATATTTTTAAATGCCATAGATCATGAGAACAGCCTACTAAATGTTCCAGTTCAGAAAGAAGAAACCTATTTTAAGTAACTTTTTCATCATTAGTTCTGGTCAGTTTTTACTGCCTAAAAATGAAAAGTAGTTTTCATACAGTGCCAATACTTACTTTAGTACCAAATTGTTCTCTTTTATATTATTCTCTTATCAATAGGTGACAACTCAGAATGTTCTCACCTGAACTTAGAACAAAATGTCCTCTTACTGCTTAACCACTTTTATTATTTTCTCTACTTGGTTGTGTTCTGTATTCTAACTCATTTCTATTCCATTTTATATTCAGGACATGACAAATTGCTCTGAGAAAATGTACATTAACTTAAGTGTGGGAACCTCTTTCCACATCCTGCATGGTTCAGGGTTCGGGTTCTGAAGGAGGCCGCACACAGACGAAATGAGAGACTAGAAAACATTAATTTGGCGATATTGGGGGGCCAGGCGGGAACCTTCCTCTAGTGGAAAGGACTGCCACTTGCTCTGGCCTTTTTCTCCCATTTATTAAGGCTTTGGGACACACCCCTAGCCTTTAGGCAGGAAATAACAAAAACAGAAATTAACATGAAACAAACAGGTAGAGGCTGCTTCAGCCAACAATGTTTCAACTAAACAGTGAGTGATTAGCTCTGACCTTTCAGAGCAGTTAAGGTTGACCAGCCTTCTGGCCTCCTGTTTACATCCATTTAGTAAGAACAATGTTTGGTTTCCGACACTTAAGAATTATTAAAACATTTAATCAAATATTATTGAATAAAGTGGAAGATGTTAACAATATTTAATGTTACTGACTAATCTCGGAAGATTAGTTTTGGTATGTACATATAACACTGAGAGTCACATTTCCACATAGATGTAGAGCTGCTTCAGTGAATCATAACAATCACCTCTGTAGTCCCTGAGTGCTGTTTAAGATAAATTATAATAAATACTCAAAACCCAACAAAAATCTTATCCTGAGATGCATCAGAAACCGTGTCTGCATTTAGGGTAGTGCTATTTATTTATTTTTTAGCTTTTATGTGTCTTCCCGAATGAAGTCTTTGAGAACACAGATGTGAACCTCCAGGTGGTCCCTATTTCTGCCTTTAAAGACAGGGCATAATTGCCTTTCATGTTTCCCTTCCCTCACCTCTTATTTTAGCATTTAATCCTTCACTCACTGAAATAACTGCTTGAAGATGGCATTTATTATTGGAAACTTATAGATATGCTAAGTGGAGTGTGACAAATGAATTCTATAATTTGAAAAGCTACTAGCTATCAGGTGGTAAGCAATGACTCTTGCCAGTTTTATTGACTATTAAAGCGACATTTTATAGGACATGCTGCTGCAGACACACTGCTTCCAAGTTAAAGCTTGATGTGCTAAATTTGCATTGGGTCTTTTGATATTATTGTAGAGCCAGCTCTTAAACAGGCGAATAAATTAAACTTTTGTTTCCCTGGAAAGAACACATTTCCCATTCTTAAATCACAGGCATCAATAACAAATTTGGGTGTTTTAGAGATGCCACTTTTGTTATATACATTTTTAAATAGGAGAACATAAACATAAATGTGCTAAATTTTATTTTTATGACTTGGTAAGCTTTTCTTCTTATTCACTCTGTAAGCAATGATGCCCTCACACTTTACTGGTGAATTTCTCTTTAAAGCAGCTTTCATATTGCCATACAGTTTTTGCATATAGTTATGTGGAGCCTCATGGCAAAACTTAATGAATTTGATAATTTGAAGGTATGTGCTATATTATACAAAGGGCTTGAGTTAGGAATTTAAAAGATTTTATTACTGACTGATTTTGTGTTCATTCCTCTCATATTCTCAGCTTCTCACAAGTAAGCTGTATGGTTGGGCAAAGGTTGTGTTAGATAAAATACTTGCTTTAATTGCTACTTTGTATAAAAGCTCATTTTTATTACATGAATTTTACTCTCAGAAGTATCTATCTAATTAAAAATATGTGGAGTTTTAATCGATCTTAAATATATATATATATATATGTGATTGATCTAATAACAGTGATGTCACTCCTAGAAAAACATACATTTCATTTACTATATTAAACTGATTCTAAGACACATTTATAAATACATTTTGATAAAAAGATGTATTTGAAATTGATGATGCTACAATGTTATTGGGTTTTTAGATTCATATTAGTAGTCTGTAGAAGTGTAAAAGCCTATTAGATAAAATGAAATGAGTTTTTAAAATTTTCTCTGCTTTATAATTGTGTTCCTATAGTCTACATACTGCTTTCCCTTCATATATCTATAATATTATTGTTAGTACAAATAGTATCTGAAAATGTGTGTTTGAGTGTGCATGCATGTGTTTGCATACACGTGTGTACACCAGAGGATTCTCTTTAGTTGCTTTGAATCATTCTAACAACATAAATCAGACACTTAAAAATGTTTTATATTTCCTATTTTAAAGGGGTAGTCTTTTCAATTTTTTACATGATGTTAAAATATATTTTTATTGGTTTCAGAGAGGAAGAGTCATGTATCTAATAATAGGCAAATGTGTAAATTGTACCTCCCCCTAAGCCACCAGCCAATCAGGAGTGATATGCAAATTAACCCCCCAAATGGCGGTTAATTTTCATACACAGGCAATGAGTAACCAGGACGGATGGGACACTTGTGACATCGTCATGGCAATGAAGCAGGCCTTCTGCCCCACCTCAACCCCATCTCTCAGGGCCTCTGGGCAGCGTGGGAGGGCGGGGCTGGAGCAGAAAGGGGCGGGGCCAGAGTGGAAAGGCAGTGCTGGCAGCCAGGGAAGGGAAAGCCGATTCTATAGCAAAAATGTTCGTGCATTGAGCTCCTAGGATCGAATAAGAAGGTCTCATATTCAGAATCTCAAGACAGTATGACTTGCATGCTGCTGTTCCACAATGGTAAGTGTCAAGTGCTTTCTTTTGGCAGTGTCTGCTCAGGTAAGTGTTTTGTCCAGGCATGCTGTGCAACTGTCTGTTCCTACTCTGTGTCCCAGTGACACCGTTCATCTCACAGTGCTATCACACAGAGATTAATGCAGGAATGTAATCACTCCTTTCTTCTCATTATTTCAGGAGGCAATGAAAAGGAAAAGCAGAGAGCCCCAGGAGGACAAATTTGCATTTTCTTGCTAAGTAGGTTATGAAACTAAGGCTCTTGAAACAATCTCCATTTGTGACCCTATAAATTGGAAAGCAGTATAATAAAATAAAACATAAATAATGAACAATTATGTGGCAATTCAGGGAAACCCCAAAGTATCTTCCTTTTTTAGATGGAAAATGTGTCATTTAGAATAAATTTTCACATGACGTGTGCTGATGTGTGATGTTATTTCTGAATCACATAGTATTCATCCATATTTTATTAATCACAAATTCAAAATGTTGTATCAAAATTACTTCAAGATACAGTGTTTTCAAATGAAGGAAAAAGAGAAAAAATTAACTAAACTGAAAACTGTAACAGATCCCACAGAGCTAGGGACTCCAGGTGATAATTTACCCTAAAATAATAAGCTGTATTTTAAGGAATATTAATTTGATATACAGAAAACAGAAAAAGTTCCACTTGGTTCAACCATTCCAAGCTCTTTAAACGTATCTAACCAGTCAAGGAGTATATTGATATCCTGTCCTGGTTTTGTTGTATGAATTTTGATTTTCAGGTGGCATTAGCCTCTATAGTAGGGATCCAGTGTGCCTGTGTGACCAAATGGAAGTTATAGGCCTGGAGTCTACTATATGGTCCTAATCCAGTGGTCTGCAAACTCATTAGTCAACAAAGCGGCAAACCACAGAGCCGCATGTGGGGCATGTAGGAGTGAGCTGATCAATATTTCTCTCTCATCTTAGAAGGTTCTCTCTCTCCCTATTCCTTTCCTCTCTGAAATCAATAAAAAGTATATATATTTTAAAAATCCATAAATAGCAAAATTATAACCACCAGATCAATGGAATAGAATTTAGTAGGTGTTTACTATGCGTATAAGAACATTTATTGAACTAGGGTTCTCAAGCCAACCAGGGAATGAGATTCACAGGTAAATTGTTATAGGACAACTTGTACAGTGAAAATGCAGAAGCTGTTTACTCTTTACAATGATGGATTACAGCATCAGAGTTTTCCTAGGAATGGGATTGTTTGAAAGTGCTTACCTCGTGCCAATTTGCCTCATGGAGAAAAAGCTCAAGTTGTGTTGATAATTTTCTGAGCATTCATAAACTAAGCTGTTTCACTGATGTTTAGGAAATAAGCTAGATTTTATTTGCTTATGTGGCTGAAATGGTTTATCTGCTTGAGAAATTTTCAAGTCTCCATGTTGTATTTAATTTTAACAAGACGCTGGTCTCACTTTTCTGATTCCCTTTTTGTTTCTTATTGATATTAGAGCCTTTCTCTGAGCCCATGCCTTCTTTATTTGGTCATGCTATCTTTCTCCCATGCTCTATATTCCAAACTACTTTCATTTTAGGCTGCAGCTTTAACTCCTAGTTATTCTTTGGATCACCATGATTAATAATACTGCCACTTATCTTACTTCTAGTCTTGCCTGCCAGCCATAATGTCTGTTGTTCTCTGCCATATTAAAACTATTGGATGTGAATCAAGCGCACACAACAATCAATCAAAAATATAAAATAAAAAAAGCAACCAAATGGAATTATGATTTTTACAGTTTAAAGCCCAAGGATTATTTCAGTTTCTAAAGTATCAATTATTTCTGTTTATGAGTTTTTCTCTCATTTGCTTGTCTCAATGAGAAGTCTCAGAATGCTTCTTAGTCAAATCTTGGTCAGAACTCTTATTTTTTTATATTTAAACAAGTCTACTATGCTTGTATACTGTATTTGTATTGAATAATCTGAAAATATTAATTCCAGAACCCCTTTTAACAGTACTAATATTTTGTAA
>PVJN01052184.1:0-14200 GCA_004026805.1 Lasiurus borealis
CCTCCTCCTCTTCCTCCTCCTCCTCCTCCTCCTCCTCCCAGCACAAGCTTCACGCGGTGCGTTCAGCGATGCCAAACACAGCCCCCCGGGCCCCGGGCTGGCGGGGACTCGGGGTTCCTGCCGGTTTATGCTGACGACGGACTTTCTGCCTATTGTTTTCACACACATTTTTTAAAGCCTCTGTCAGCTTCGATTCTGATTCCGTTTTGTGTGTGTGTGTGTGTTTTAGAAAAACAAATGTCATCCCGCCAGGGGAAAGAGCACTTGTTATGAAACACATGTGTCCGGCGGTAAAACCTCATGAAATTCACAAGCAGAGGCTGCCAGGAACCGGCCCGGGGACAGATGCGGCCGACCGACCGGCCCCAGGACCAGCCCCTGGATTGGGTGCAGGTGGCCGCGGGCGGGGATGCCTGGGGGACCTCTTCCTGGCACACAGGGGACCCAGCTGTAGGGGGCCACCTCTGCCCGCCCTGACATGCTTTATGGTGGGTGTCCTTCTGTCCCCACCTGCCCTAGCCATGGCGCTGGGGAGAAAGGAGAGGCCACAGCCCGCTCATTAGCAGTGTGTGGGCACCAGGCCGCCCGAGAGAGAGAGCCCGGGGTCTTCACCAAGCAGCGCCCAGATGAGGTGACTGAGGCTTGGGGGGCCCTGGCCGGGGTCACCACTTTGAGAGGGGGTGGGGGTCGCCTCTCTTCTGGCCCGGCTGGAGCTCATCTTCGGGGGTACAGAAAGGATTTTCTACAATCGGGGGGCGGCGGAAGCACGTTTACTGAGTGAGACAGAGTCACGGAGAAAGGGGCTGTGACTTCCAGGTCACGGAAGGGCCGTGTCTCAGCAGGAGTGAGGAGCAGCCGTGGGGGGACGGCTTCCCGGCTTCTCATCTCCCCGACACCACGCATACCCCCAAGAAAGAGGGGTGAGCGCCGACCTCCGTGTGCACGGTCCGGGCGAGGTCTGAGCAATGGCTCTCCGTGTATTATCTCAGAAGAGGCCCGACGCCCGGAAGGTTGTTTGGCTGTCCGGTCTCATCAGCATGTTACACTCTTATCACGATAGATTTCGTCCTGCTAACAGCCTTACTGGGTAGATACTATCTGCACAGCTGAGCATGCAAAAACCCTAAAAGAGCCACGGACTCAGAAAGTGCCCCTCGGCTGTGGAGTCAGCCGCGCGCTCACCCACCTATGCCCCGTTTGGGGTGCGATTCCCGTCTCTGTCTCTCACGAGCTGCGTTCGGTCTTGGGCAAGGATCCCCCTCTGCCCTTCCTTTTCTCCCCGGGAAAAGCGCACAAGGACAGAAACTGTACCTCACAGGCCCTGCAGAAATTTGGTGAACACCCACGAAGGTGGTGCCCCGCCCTCCGCGGGTCAAAGCCAGTGGTGACCAGAGACCGTCGTCCGTCCCAGCACAGGGACACGTCTACGGTGGCGGTGCTCCCTGAACGTGCTAAAATAGTTCCCCTCTTCCCGTCCCGGGAACTCGGCCAGGAAAACGGTCCAGTCCCTTCCTGATGTGGCTCAGAGAATGGCCGTCGGCGGGAGGACCCCAAGGTGCCCGTGTGGCTCTGTAAGGAGAGCAGGGTCGCCGTGGAAACAAGACGTGGGCGGCTGCTGAGTGGCTGTCACTGTCACCGTCCGAGGGCGGCTACCAGCCAGCAGCTGCCGGGGCGGACAGCACCGCCCGCGCCGAGCAAGACCACGTGCGTGTCTCCCCCCAGGCCCGGGCGTGGGGTCCTCCTACTACCTGTTCCCCTGAGAGGCCTGGGGACCTGCCGGGGGTCACGCAGCCGGAGTGTGTCCGCGGACGCTGAGCCGGGCCCAGCCCCGCTGTCTCCCTTCCCTCCGTGTGTCCACAAATACAGTGGTACCTCGAGATACAAGTGCCCTAACATACGAGATTTTTGAGATACGAGCTATTTTCGCTTTGAAATACGAGCAACAGTTGAGATACGAGTCATCGCATGGATCGGCCGGCTGCACACGACCCACCCGTTTACCTCGACTCGAGCGTCTCATAGTTTCCCACGCCTCAAGGTTACAGAACAAATTAAACTCGTATCTCGAGGTACCGCTGTATTTACCGAGAACCTACATTAAGGGCGTCAACATTCTCAGAGAGGTCACAGCAGGGCTGGGCACCGACTGCGCGCCGTGCACGTGGGATAAGTCAAGAGCACGCGTCCTTGGCACGGTGGGAATATGCCAACGGGTGCAGCTCAGCACAGCCTGCTGGAGGAGGATAGGCCACACAGCAGCCGAGGTGTGTGTCGGGGGTGTGTGGCGGGTCCTCAGGGCGTGGGGAAGGGAGCAGCGAGGACCAGGTGTGGGCTCCATGGGAGGGGACCAGGCAATGACCCCAGGAGAGGAGTTGTGATTAAGGGGGACCAGGTGGGAAGGAGCTCGGAGCCTCTCAACAGAAACAGCTGGAGCAGGTAACGGGCGACTGAGGGACCCGGGAAGGCGTGTCCCACCTGGAGGGGCGGGATGATCAGGGTCCTGGGACATGAAGGGGAGAGGTGGGCCGTGGGACGTGTCCCAGCGGCCGGTCTGAGGGCCACACCTGACTGCAGAGCGGCCCCTACGTGCAGTTCCTGGTTGGGGACAGTTGGGAGGTGGCCTGACATCTTGCAGGCGAGTGCTGTCCGGTAGAAGCTCAGACACCAGCTGGCCAGCAGGGTCTCCACCCACGCACGCCGGGTCCTGCCCAGGCAGGACAAAGGTCATTGGGCGGCAGCAGACCTGCCACATCTGTCAGCCAAGAGCAGAGGCGGGGATTGGAATGGTTTGAGAACAAGGACCATGTCCCCGAGGGAGGGACTCTCTGGGGCAAATGAACAGAACAGCAGAATTAAAGGTGCATGTGTGCACATGCATGCAGGTGTGTGTGTGTGTGTGTGTGTGTGTGTGTGTGTGTGTACATTCAATCGACTTAAATCACTATGCAGTGACGGCCTGTACGTGCAGGTCACCATGGGGACACAGAACTGGATGGCCAAGGGGACAGGAGTAGGTGCTGAGCGAACAGGATGGCGCGTCCCCTGAGTATGCACCGAGGTCTCTGACCTTGGGAAAGGATCCGTGACCTTGGGGTAGGATCTGCCTGGCAAAGTACAGTGGAACCTCGAGATACGAGTGCCCTAACTTACGAGATTTTTGAGATACGAGCCGTCGAGCGAGCGATTTTTGCTTTGAAATACGAGCAACAGTTGAGATATGAGTCAACAAACGGATCGGCCGGCTGCACACGACCCACCAGTTTACCGCGACTCGAGCGTCTCATAGTTTCCCACGCCTCAAGGTTACGGAACAAATTAAACTCGTATCTCGAGGTACCACTGTATCCTGATGACTGCCACGGTCTCGGCTCAGGGTCAGCGGGCAGCAGCCTCCTCCCCAGAGAAGGAGGCGGGAAATGCCGAGCATCTGTTAAGCGAGTGGCTGCCGAGCGAGTGGTCTCTTCTGGCGTGTGATTTCCGTGCCTTCCTACAACAGCTCAGTGGCACAGGTCACACCCGTGTCACAGAGGGAGAAACTGGCCAAGCCCCGGACATGGGCTGGTCCCGCGGGCGGGAAGGGACAGGGACGAGGCCCTTGCAGGGCACTATCCCGGAGCCCAAAGCGCGGGCTCTTCCTCGGTTCCTGGGGGAGACATCCCTCATCCCGTCCGCCAATCCAGTCCGGACCCAGAAGCGTCTCCGTGTCCTCTCATGTGCTTTCTGTTCTCCTGCTGTTTCTTCACGGACTCGGAACACATGGCATCGTCAGGCTGTTCCAGGAGCCACAGGTCCGGGTGGAAAAGCAGCAGGTTCGGTCCTCGCGAGGGGTGAGGAGGGGAGCCCAGAGGAGGCAGGGACCCCGCTGGCACCCCGAGAGGGACCCCAGGCTCTCCCTGGGAGGGTCATCTCCGGGGGAACTTGGTCACGACAGGGAGGTGGGTGCCCTGGAGCTGGGACCTCAAGCAAAGGACACAGAGTCGTTGACCCCCAAGGTCTGTGTGTGGGGTGCAGAGCGGGAGAGGGGAGCTAATGGCTCTGAATCCTCTGCACTGGTGGTCTTGCCCCTCAGCAGATCGGGGTGAGGCCAGCAGGATGGGGCGGAGCCAGCAGGAAGGGGCGGGGCCAGCAGGAAGGGCAGGCAGCCCAGCCTCAGGCCCTGGCCCCCAGCCTCAGGCCCTGGCCCCCGGCCTCCATCAGAACCAGCTCTTCCACGGGGACTCCCGGTGCCGTCTGAGCCGCCGTGCCAGGCTTTTTATTTAGGAACAGGGGTTCCTGGTCCTGCTGCCCAGAGGCAGAGGGAGGAGGGCTCGGGGGTCAAGGGACCGGGCCGCATTCCCAGCTGGCCGGCCGGCTGGTGTCTGGAGCCCGCGGCCTGGCTTCAAAGCCGGGCTATTTTCCGCGCCCGCGTGACCTGCATTTTTCCAGCAGCTTCGGTGGCAGGAGCTGCCTTCACTCCGGGCGGAAACATGAGACCCGGTTTCCACGGGAGGCGCAGAGGCAGGAGGTGGCCGGGCACGTGGACGGGGGGGTTCTGGGCACGTGGACAAAGGGGCTCTGGGCAAGGGGACCTGGTCATTCAGAAGGAAGGCCTCACGGGAAGTGTTTTCACCCTAGGAAACTCCCCGGGGCCTGACACAGCCTCTGTTCTCACGGACACGACATCACCCCCTGGACCAATGGTTCTCAACCTTCCTAAGGCCGCAACCCTTGCGTACAGTTCCTCATGGGGTGGTGACCCCCAACCATGAAATGTTGCTGCTGTGATGCATCGTGATGTAAATATCTGCATTTTCCCACGGTCTTAGGCGACCCCTGTGAAAGGGTCATTCGACCCCCAGAGGGGTCGCAACCCACAGGTTGAGAACCACTGCTCTGGAGGGAGGAGAGGAAGCTCTCCGTCAGGCTTAGCGGCGACAGTGCATTGGTTTGCGTGGAACCGATGACAAAGGCCACCTTGACACCACCACCGGGAACACTTCCTGTGTGGGCACCGGCTGACGGCGTCACTTCCCTAGTGACCCCCGGAAGCAGAGGGTACGAGCCTTCGCCTATTTTTTTAAATACATATTATTGATTTTTTACAGAGAGGAAGGGAGAGTGATAGAGAATTAGAAACATGCATGAGAGAGAGACATCCATCAGCCGCCTCCTGCACGCCCCCCACTGGGGATGTGCCCGCAACCAAGGTACATGCCCTTGACCGAAATCCAACCTGGGACCTTTCAGTCTGCAGGCCGACGCTCTATCCACTAAGCCACACCGGTTTCAGCGAGCCTTCACCTTTTACAGACGCGGGCGTTGAGGCGGGGAAGGGTCCGGTAATGGGTTCGAGCCACGGGGCCTGGGTTGCGCAGCCACGTGTCTGACCCCTGACCCTGCACCTCCCACCACACGCCCCTGCTTGAGGCTGCGGGAGCAGGACGTGGAGCTGACCTGGATGCCAGCTCCCCCTCTTCCCCACCCCCCCTCCTGGGGTGGCAGAGACAGAGGCTGCCTGTGAGGGAGGCCCTCGCGGCTCTGTTCTCTGTCTGATGGCATCACATGTCACATGGGGAGTTTGAGGGTTGCCATGGCATCACTGGCCGCCCTGGGGGGTGAGGGTGGAGGTGGGGGGACAGTGTGCTATTCTGCACGTCCCTGCCTCGGGGGGTGCGGGGAGGGGGCTCGGCCTGGACCCTCTCGGCACCTCTTCCCCGGGATGCGTCAGCTGCGTTTCTCTATCCCGGGGAGAGCGCTGCTGAGACTCCGGGCCAGGAATGCGGGGCCTCTGGCCGAGCACCAGCGTGGAAACCGACAGCTGAGCCGTTATCTCTCGCCGAGTTAAGCAGAACCGTATGGGGAGCGGGCCTCCTCGCCCCCCGCACCCCCCCCCTCCCAGGCTCAGGACGAAGGCCCCAGTCCGGAACATCCGCTCCCCGAGCCTCGCACATCCTAGTCCCTCCCTCCCTCCCCGGGGCCCCGGCCCTTTCTCCCAGCTGCGCATCAGCACACACCTCCCCCGTCCCCCGCTGTCCTCAGGCCAAACCCACCGCACTTCGGCCAGACCTCGCCCTCCTAAGTGTTCAAGGCAGGCACAGTTCCCAAAACTCGGCCGTTTTGCAAGAACCTCCTGATGGAAAGCGAGGTTTCCACTGCTCCCTCCCCTCCCCACCTCCTGCCGCTCAGCTGAGAGCCAGAGTCACACTGGCTGTGGACTGTGAGCTGTAAGAGCAGAGAGCCGGGCCTCCTTCACAGCCGCTACAGACGCTCCAGAGGGAGCCACGCCCTCTAGGGACTGAGTTTTTTAAAAAATATATTTTATTGATGTTTTACAGAGAGGAAGGGAGAGGGATAGAAAGCCAGAAACATTGACAGGAGAGAGAGACATTGATCAGCCACCTCTTGCACGCCCCCCACTGGGGATGCGCCTGCAACCAAGGTACATGCCCTTGACCAGAATAGAACCTGGGACCCTTCAGTCCACAGGCTGACGCTCTCTCCACTGAGCCAAGCCGGCTAGGGCTACGGGGTGTCTTTTAGAAGAGGAGGTGTCATCAAAGAAAGACACCCACAGAGGGCAAGTTGGGCGGCTAGCAAGCAATTTGTGAGGAACCTTCCATATCTGGTGGCCTGGGAGTTGGCACGTGAGGGTGGAGGGGGCGAGGCTGCCACCTGCTGGTCAGCAGGCAGCTCACCGGTGTCTCGTGATGAAAAAAATTCCAGACCCTGTGGGTAATGGCCATCACGGAGGTTTTAACTCGTCCCCTAGCCTTCCTTATTCAAAACGGTGCCCAGCCCGGCTGGCACGGCTTCCTGGCTCAGGGTGGAGCTGTGCACCAGGAGATCACGGTTCAACTCCCAGTCAGGGCACCTGCCCGGGTGATGGGTTCCATCCCCAGGAGGGGGGCGTGCAGGAGGCAGCCAATCAATGATCCTCTCTCATCATGGATGCTTCTCTCTCTCTCTTCCTCTCCCTTCCTCTCTGAAATAAATAGAAATATACTAAAAACCAGTTTTGCAATTATCCTCTATTTGAAAAAAAAATGACTTGGTGTCACTTTTTTGCACGTTTGCGAATACAGTGTTACCTCAAGATACGAGTTTAATTCGTTCTGTAACCTTGAGGCGTGGGAAACTATGAGACACTCGAGTCGTGGTAAACTGGTGGGTGGTGGGTCGTGTGCAGTCGGCTGATCCGCGCAATTACTCCTATCTCAACTGTTGCTCGTATTTCAAAGCAAAAATAGCTCACTCGACGGCTCGTATCTCAAAAATCTCGTATGTTAGGGCACTCGTATCTCAAGGTACCACTGTAATTGTGACTACCTCCTCTCTCCCCGCATTGAGCCGAATCGCCTGCCGAAGTGGTCAGTCCACTGGCAAAGTTTGCCTGCATTTCTTGCATTCACCTTCTCCCCACCCCCTGACAACGGTGCAGGGGCTGGGTTCTGGGGGGCCATAGCCATGGGGCCTGGCAGGTTGCCTCCTGGATCTCACCGCACCTGAAGGAAGGTGTGCGTTCGGGCCACGCTCCCGGGATCTGGGGATAGCGTGGGGTCAGCCTCTCCCAGCCTGAAGGGATCTTAAAGAATCTTCCAGTCCTAGCCACCCGGGTAGGTTCCATACAGCCAGGGGTCGGAGCTCGAGCGCCCCCTGGGCCAGCCACAAGCTCTCCAGGGCGGCATGGACGCAGGGTTCGGGGTGCCCCGAGGGTGGGGCGCCTGCAGAAACTTCCAGACCAAATCTGCTGACTGACGGCCAGAACCACACCACCTATTCCGCCTCCCGACGGGACATCACGCTCCTAAGAGTCACGCGTGTCCTCTGTAGCGTGTTCAGGCGCGTGGCTCACGGGCCACATGCAGAGGCTTCTTTGTGTTGTAGGGTTGAGGGCACTGGGCTGTTTCCGGTTTATGGCGATTAAAATGCTGCTGCTCCAGCCGTTCCCACATGTGTGTGCCTCCCATGTCTGGCGTGAGTCCATACCTTGGGCGTACGTAACCTTCGGGGGATCACACCAAACTGTCCCCCAACTGTTCAAGCGCTTTATGGGTTCCCTGCTGTGGACGGAGATGTCAGCCTGTGACATGTACATGGGTGGGGTCCTCTCCCAGTGTCACTCACACGTGAGTTTCCCGGACGACGAGTGACCGTGGGCACCGTCTTCTGTGGGGACTGGCCGTGTCCCGGGGCCTGTATATCCGACAGACACTCCTCAGCCTGGGTCTCAGGGCCGAGACTCTCAAACTGCGACCTCGCTAGCAGTTTTCAACCTGCGGGTCTCGACCCACAAGTTGAGAACCGCTGCTGTAGAGCCTAAGACCATCAGAAAACACGGATATTTACATGACGATTCATAACAGTAGCAAAATGACAGTGATGAAGTAGCAGAGAAAATAATTTTATGTTTGGGGGTCACCACCACATGAGGAGCTGTCTTAAAAGGTCACAGCATTAAAAAAGTTTGAGAACCGCTGGCCGAGAGCATCCGGGGGGCAGCTGAGTGATTTCCAGAGACGGTGCGGTCGGTCTGTCTTCTCTCCTCCAAGCTCTGGGTCTTCCTTAGCTCTCCCCGGACGCCCCCCAGATGTGCGGGGCCCTGGCCTCTGCCGGGAAGTGGCTCTCGGAGGCACAGAGAAATGCCAAACCGAGTTTTAGAGAAATTCCAAGCGCATGGGCAGTGCTGGGCCTCGTGCTGAGGATGGATTGCAGGCCCAATGGCCTCAATGTCTCACAGACTCGCAGTTCTGTGCTGCCCTCCTCTGCAGAACACCTCCACGTGCCATTCATGTGCATAGAACGCCATCGAGGTACACAGGGCTGAACACCTCCCTGACTTTGGCTGCCAAAGAAACGCCAAGGTCAGACGGAAAGCGAGGAGGCCTCGGGGTGTCAGGGATGGTCTCTCGCAGAGCTGGGTGCACGTCGGCCGGGATGATGTCTGCACGTCCCATGCGTTTCCTGGGTGAAGGTCTCAGCGGACAGGGCCCTGTGGATGTGTATGCTGCTCTCAGAGGGGGTGGGCTTAGTCCTGGGATAAAACGTGGGGCCTATGGAGACGTGTGTCTGGTTCCCACACTTATAAGGCAGCAGAGAGCTGAGCTCTGTTTTCTTTTTTTTGTAAATTATTTTATTTTGAGAGAGAGAGAGAGGAAGGGCGGGGGACAGGGAAAGACAGAAACCTCCGTGAGAGAGACCCACTGAGTGGCTGCCCCCTCAACGCCTCCTGCCGTCTCTCCTGCATTCCTGTCTCCCCTGTCTTCCCCCGGGAGTCCCTTGGGGACACCTTATTTGGGATGTTTTCTCGGCGGTCTCCCGTGGTCAGTTTATAAATACTGTCCCCGGCTTCACAAGAACTCATAGGAACATTCCGCACAGGACACCGGCCCGCTCGGCGGTTCCCCCAGCTCCCAGCGTGGGAGGGAGCTGCCTCGCCTACAGCTGGTGTGGTTCCTCCAGCTGGGAGGTGTTCGGCCCTGTGTGCCTCCATGCCGTTCTGCGTGCATGAATGGCACGTGAAGTCGTTCTGTAGACCAGGGCAGCACAGAACTGCAAGTCCGCAAGACATCGAGGCCATTGGGTCTGCAATCCGTCCTCAGCCCGAGGCCCAGCACTGCCCATGCACTTGGGATTTCTCTAAAACTTGGTTTGGCATGTCTGTGGGGCTTACCAAATCGTTTCCCTTTCTCCCCTCGTAAGGATCCCATATTCAGTGGTACCTTGAGATACGAGTGCCCTAACATACTAGGTTTTTGAGATATGAGCCGTCGAGCGAGCGATTTTTGCTTTGAAATACGAGCAACATTTGAGATAGGAGTCATCTCTCGGATTGGCCGGCTGCACACGACCCACCAGTTTACCGAGACTCGAGCGTCTCATAGTTTCCCACGCCTCAAGGTTACGGAACGAATTAAACTCGTATCTCGAGGTGCCACTGTAGTGCTGTTCCATTTCTTCCGGGAGAAATCAGCCAGAAGGGATTCAGAGAGAAGTCGGAGCTGGTAAAGCCAGGAACAGAGTTTCTGCTTTCTTCCTCTATTATTTACTTATTTTTATAATATACTAGAGGCCTGAGGTACGAAGATTCATGCAAGAATGGGCTTTCCTTCCCCTAGCTGCCCCCACCTCCCCAACCGCTCGGCACCTATGTATGCAAATTAACCCACCATCTTTGTTGGGTTAATTTGCATACTCACTCCTGATTGGCTGGTGGACGTCTCGACGGTACGGCCAATGTGCATCTTCCTCTTTTGTTAGTGTAGATTTGTCTTGATTTCAGAGAGAAACATCAATGGCAAGACTCCTTGCTCGGCTGCCTCCTGCACACCCCACACTGAAGATGGAGCCCTAAACCTGGGCAGGTGCCCTGACCAGGAATGGAACCCAGGACCTCCTAGGTGGACAGGCAGCCACTGAGCCATACTGGCCTGGCCCAAGCTTCATTCGGACGAACCCCTGTGTGGAGGATCACAGAGCTGCTCACGCCTCCTATCATAGATTTCGTAAGCAGATGTGATGTTTGAATGCATCCACGTCAGCAGCCCTGGGTGGTGCCCCCAGACCCCCGTCTCTGCTAGAGAAGACGCTGACAGACAGGCAGACACACGTCCACACGGGACCGTCCCGCACTCCCGCGGCCGGCCACGCGTCTCCTCCATCCTTCCTGCCTTTGATGCTGCTTCCTGGCGCTTCCAGGTGCTGACGGTCATCCGTGGCTGGTACAGGAGGTGGAAGGCCTAATTTACGGCATGATGACATACGGTGGATACAATGTTTCTATTTAGATGGGAACCAACCCCTCCCCACTCCCCATACACACACACACACACACACACACACACACACACCACCCCCTACCCCCCACATCCATTTTCTCCTCCGAGCAAGACAAGGCTCCGGGCACAGAGTCACATGCAGAAAGCGTACACCTCCCTTCACCCCCTGTTCCCAGCCAGCTCGGCGTTCAGAACCCGCCCCTGGCCGGCCAATGGCCAATGAGAACACGGCTCCCCTGGAGGCCGAGGCCCGCAGATAAAAAGCAGCTGGGAGGTGGCGCTGTCTCCACCAAAGGAAACGGCTCCGAACCGCGGAGACAATGTCATCTAAACCCAAACAGATGTGGCTGGCGCTCGTGTTTGATCCTCTCGCCGGCCTCTCCCCTTCAAAACGCCCGCAGATGCGGGGCGCTGATGGCTTGCAGATGTGGGCGCCCGGCTCGGCTCTGCGAGCACATACATCTCACCTTGCTGGGCGGCGGGCCGGGGGCACCCAGGACAGACAGCCAGCGGGCGGTGTTTGAACTGGGACAGGGGGTGCCTGGGTGCCAGGAGGGGCGGGGGGAGTGCTGCTGGGGTGGAGGGGCAAAGGCTGACCTTGGGGTTTGCCCCTGAGGCCGAGCCCCGAGCCGGGAGGGAAGGCGGATATGGCCGTGTGTGCAGTGTCGCTCTCCACGGCTTTTGGGTGAACCCTCACCCCGGCCAGGGTGCCGGATCCCAACACGGAGAAATGCTCTGGGGATGTGCATCGCACCGCATGGACACTCTAATAATAACACGCAGGCCGCTGGCCGCACGTCTGTGTCCGCACGTGCATTGCCGTCCACGTGTCACTCGTGTCCTCCCGTGTCCTGGGCCCGGCGCCCCGCGGCTGGGAGGAAGGAGAAACCGCTGGAGCCAAGCCGGTTTAAAGCAGGCGGCGGCACCCAGCCCGCTGCTGCAAAGGCATCTGGGAAAACAGCCCACACCCAGGCTCCGCTGCAGAGGCTCCGGGCTCGCCCGCCCCCCCCCCAACCCGGGCAGGCGCCCCAAGATCTGAGGGCGGGCGGCACAGCAGAGAGACATCTGATCCCATTTCCCCCTTTCCTTCCTCCTCTTCTCCCCACGTGAGTGAAGGGAGGGGAGTCTGTGACCTGGGTGGGGAGACTTGGGGCCCTGCAGGAACCAAAAGGAGATACCCCTGGGGGCAGCCCCAAGCCCCATGCCCAGCACCTCGTGTCCCCACCGCCCAGCACCCGCAACGGCAGGGATGGTGGCTCCACTCAGCGCCCCCCACCCAGACGCCTCCTCCTTGGTTTCTAGGATTTCCTCCGTCATCACCGCCCTTAACAGCACGTAAAGGACCACCTGGGACCGAGGGGATGAGGTGCAAATACCGGTTGGCAAACGCTTGACAAGAGCAGTGAGTGTGTGTGTGTGTGAGTGTGTGTGTGAGTGTGTGTGTGAGTGTGTGTGTGAGTATGTCTCTGTGTGTGTGTGTGTGAGTGTGTGTCTGTGTGTCTAGCTCTGTGTGTGAGTGTGTGTGTCTGTGTGTGTGTGTGAGTGTGTGTCTGTGTGAGTGTCTATCTCTGTGTGTGAGTGTGTGTGTCTGTGTGTGTCTGTGTGTCTATGTGTGTCTGTGTCTCTGTGTGTGTCTGTGTGTTTGTCTATGTGTGTGAGTGTGTCTGTGTGTGCCTGTGTGTGTGTTTCTGTCTCTGTGTGTGAGTGTGTCTGTGTGTGTGTGTCTGTGTATGTGTGAGTGTGTGTCTCTGTGTGTGTCTATGTGTCTGTGTGTGTCTGTGTGTGTCTGTGTGTGTCTGTGTGTCTGTCTCTGTGAGTGTCTGAGTCCGTAAAGCAGGGGTGGAGAACCTTTTTTCTGCCAAGAGCCATTTGGATACTTATAACATTATTCAGAATTTGGCTGTCGTTTGGAATTACCCATGTGAGAATGAGGCTGCCCTGTGAGGTCAAAGGTCCCATCAGCTCACCGCTCCTGCCTTGCCAGGGCCAGGCCACGTGACTTCATGGCCCTCATTCCATGCACAGGCGGGCGTCCCCAGGCCCGGGTCAGGCACGGGGGGGGGGCGATGACCGAGGGCAGGGGGGAGTTTGAGCCTCAATGTTGGTAAATGGGCCCAGCAGGGAGACCGGAAGCAGAGGGCCTGGTTTATCAGTTGGTGTTTTCTGGAGCTAGGGCCGGTTTATCAGCATTTTCTACTACTAGAGCTGGTTTATCAGCATTTTGTAGAACTAGGGCCAGTTTATCAGCATTTCCTAGAACTAGGGCCTGTTTATCAGCATTTCCTAGAACTAGGGCCTGTTTATCAGCATTTTCTGAACAGGGCCGGTTTATCAGCCAGAATTTTCTAGAAGAGGGTGCTCTCTCTGCAGCAGCTACTCAAGCACTGCCTCTCTTCTAAGCCGGAAAATACGGTGCCACAACATCGCTCTGAGTGAGGGGTGGAGCCCACAAATGCCAGGAATCCAGGAAAGTTCAGAAACCACCCTGAGCCGTGGAGGGGGAGAGGAGGAGGAGGTGGTGAAGGGGGAGTGGGGGAGGAGGGGAGGAGGGAAGAAGGAGGGGAAAGAGGAGGAGCAGGGGGAGGAGTGACGCAGCCGATGTGGCCAATCGAAGACAGGCCATGGCCCACGTGGAGGCCGAGCAGCCCTCGAAGGACAAGTGGCATTCAAACCCTGGGCCTTCCCTCCAGTCCACCGACAACAGTGAACAGACAGGCTTTCAAAGGTCGCAGGCAGAGTCCATGCGGACCAATGAGCACCTAACCTGCCATTCACCAAGCGTTTAATACCATGTGTGGTCATTCTTAGGATATGATGTCACCTTCCCAAGACCTGCCAAACGCCAAACCCATCACCCACACCTCGGACATCCCTCTCCTGTGCGGAGCACCGGGCCTGTTACTCTCCACAACGCCTTCCTCTCCTTTATTTTCCTGAACACACAGGACAGTTTTGATAAATCCTCCCAAAAATCCTCCAGTCTTTGAAGAGAAAAATCAGGGACCAGGCCCTTTAGGCTGGACCATGCTGCCACCTGCAGGGCGCCAGGGGAGGTGCAGCTCTCACACACCAACTTTGTGGGCAGGAGGCAGGGCCTGGCTGGGGACCAGGGCCTCAGTCAGTGCCTGCTCCCCCCCCCCCCACCCAGGGATAACTGTCAGCAGATGACCATCACAAACACCTGCCAGTAAGACAGCGGACGCGTGCCCCCGGCTCCTAACTGCACAAAAGGTGCAGATTCAGCTCACAAGAGATTATCTGATCGCTGAAACCTGTGGTTTCCCCAGTATCAGTCCCTGCTCAGCAGCCAGGCTGGAGCCCTGAGACCCTGTGTGTGTGTGTGGTGGGAGGGGGAGGGTTTGGGGGGTGGAAGAAGGAGGGGAGAAGGGTCCTCAGGATGAACCAGGCAGTTCCATCCCTGAGGTTTGAGAACCAGGGGTCTGTGG
>PVJN01052185.1:0-14200 GCA_004026805.1 Lasiurus borealis
GGGGCGGTGGCAATGGCGGTGGCAGTGGTGGTAGGGTGGGGGCAGTGGCGGTGGTGGTGATGATGGCGATGGCAATAGCGATGGCGATGGTAATGACGGTGGTGTTGGTGGTGGTGATGACAGTGGCGGTGGCACGGGAGGCGCTGTGGGAGGCGGCAAAGGCTGCATCGGGGCAGCTGGCGGTGGGCGAGCGCCGGGTTCGTCCGAGCTCTGTTGCCGCGAACCCGTGGCCGCTTCTCCGCGAGGACGGTCCTTTCGTTGTTTAACCATCTCACTGGCTTTCAGGGCGAGCGGAGGGGAGCGGGAGGAGGAGAGACACGGTGTGGAGACGCGGGCGCCCCCTGGTTGCCTCCGCGCTCGCCCGCCCGGGGAGGGAGCCGCCGCCGGGTACGGGCCCTGGACCAGAAGCGAACCCGCGAGCCCTCGGTCCATGGAATTGAACTGGAAACCCCTCAGTCTGTGGAATTGGCCCATGGCCACTGGATCCGTGGGATCACACACACGAGCCTTCCGTCCACGGGCCGCTGCCCTGACCGCTGCGTGTCCAGCTTCCGGAGCCGCTGCAGGAAGGCGTCCTCAGCGGGGCTGCCGCGCCCCCAGTTCTCAGCTCACGCCCCCTCCTCAGGAGGCCGGGCAGAACGACGTGGCCAAGTTCTCCCAGCCACGTCACGACGGTCAGAGCAGGGAGACACGGACAGGCCACGTGGGAAGTGTTTCGCTGCAGGCGGAGCGGGGCTGGGTCCGGGCAGCAGTCCTGGTGCTGGCGCGGTGGACGCGGGTGGTCACTGTCGCCGGGGTCGCCATTGCCGCGCCGTCCTCGTGGCGCGGTCACATCATCGCCGTCACCGTGGTGAGACACGGACGGGCCACGCGGGAAGCGTGGCGCTGCCGGCGGAGCGGAGCGGCTGGCGGCTCCGAGTCGGCGTTGTAGTTCGAGCCGCTGGCGGGTGGCGGCGGGGGTGGTCCTGTCGCCGCCATTGCCGTCATCATCGTCGTCATCACGGGCGTCATTGCCGAGCCCGCTTCATCCTGGCTGCGTGGTCCCCACGGTGGGCGGCTAAGGAGAGGCAGCTACGTGGAGCTGGGACGGTGGCCAGGGGGACGGGGGCGGTGGATGATGGCGCTAGGATGGGGGTGCGGGAACGGGGGTGCTGAGATGGGAATGGTGGGACTGTGGCGCTGGGATGGAGGCGGTGGCGGTGGCGGTGTCCGTGGCGCTGGGACAGGGGCGTTGGGGCTGTGGGAAGCGCTGTGTGGACGCGGCGAAGGCTGCATCGGGGCGGCTGGCGGTGGGTGCGCGCCGGGTTCGCCTGAGCTCTGTTGACGGGGAAACCACGGCTGCTCTCCACGAAGACGGCCCTTTCATTGTTTTTTAAAATATACTTTCAATTGAATTTCAGAGAGAGAGAGAAGGGGAGGGGGGAGGAGAAAAAGAGAGCAAGAGAGGGGGGAGAGAGAGACAGAGAGAGAGAGAGAGGACATGGATGTGAGAGAGGCACATGGATTGGTTGCCTCCTGCACTCCCAACCAGGGGATGGAGCCTGCAACGTGGGGAGGTGCCCTTGCCCGGAATTGCACCCCCGAGGCCTCTGTCTGTGGAATGGACCCGTGACCCCGAAGAGTCCCACCGGCCAGCGTGTCCGGCTTCCGGAGACGCTGCAGGGAGGCGCCCTTACGCGGGGCTGCAGCGCCCCCAGTCTCTCAGCTCGCGCCCTCTCCTCCGGAGGCCGGGCCGAACGTATGTGGCCACGTTCCTTAAGCCACGTCACGGCGGTCAGGGCAGGCAGACACGGCCAGGCTGACGGCCAGGCGGACGGACAGGCAGAGGGACAGGCAGACGCAGGAAGCGTGGCGCTGCAGGCAGAGCTGGGCTGGTGCAGCCTCCGAGTCCGGGCAGCAGTTCTGAAAGACGTGGTGGTGGTCCCGATGCCGTGGCCCCCGTTACCGCCGTCGCTGTCGTGTGGCCATCTTGGCGGGCGGCTGGGAGGGGGCCGTGGGGCGCTGTGTGGAGGGCCTCGGGCTGTGGGCGGCCTGTGCGGAGGCGGCGACGGCTGCATCTGGGCGGCTGGCGGGACGGTACAGCGGCGGGTTCGTCCGAGCTCTGTTGTAGTGGAACACACAGCCACCCTCCACGAAGACTGCCACCTGCATTATTTTAAAAAAAATTTCATAATTGGTTTTGAGAGAGAGAGGAAGACAGGGAGGGAGGGGAGGGAGACGGAAAGAGAAACGTCAGAGTGAGAGACCATTGGTTGATTGCCTCTCGAGCTCACCCCAGCAGGGATGGAGCCTGCCAAGCCTGCCACCGCGCTACAAGCCCTTAACCGGAGTCAAACCCTGGACCCCTTGGCCAGCAGGCCAATGCTCTAGCCACTGAGTCCAACTGGCCAGGGCTGGCAAAATCCTTCAGAGCCGCGTCACTGCGGCCAAAGTAGTAAGACAGGGACGGGTAGACGTAAGAAGTGGGGAGTTCCCTTTAATTAGCTGGGTGATGGCACCCCCGGATCCGGGTAGCAGTTCTGGCGAGGTGGACGCTGTGGTAGTCGCTGTCACCACAGTCAGCATCGCTGTCGCCACGCTGTGGCCATCATGGTGGGCGGCTAAGGAGAAGTGGCTGCGTGGCACTGGGGTGGTAGTAGCCGAGGTGCATCTGGCCGGCTGGCTGGGAGGGGTGAGCGCCGGGCTCGTCCGAGCTCTGCTGAAGTGGAAAACCACGGCCACGCTCTGAGAAGACTGTCACTTCCATTATTTTTAAAATACACTTAAAAAAACCCTCACCTGAGGATATTTTCCCATTGATTTTTAGAGAGGGGGAAAGACAGAGAAATAGCAATGTGAGAGAAACACATCGATTGGTTGCCTCCTGCAAGAGCCCCAACCAGGTACGTGCTCTTGACCAGAATGGAACCTGGGATCCTTCAGTCTGCAGGCTGATACTCTACCCACGGAGCCCAAACAGCTAGTGCTAAAATATACTTTTTAATTGCCTTTTAGAGAGAGAGAGGAAGGGAGAGGGAGACGGAAAGAGAAACATCGGTGTGAGAGAGAAACATCTCTGGAACGCTCCCCACGCGCTCAAACCAGGGAAGGAGCTCGCGACTTGGGCATGTGCCCTGATGGGGAATCGAACCAACCTGTTGGTGCGTAAGGCAGCGCCCAGCCACATGAGCCACACGGGCCAGGACTCACTTTCCTTATTTTTAAAAAACATTATCGTTTAGCCCCGTCAGCGTGGCTTGGTTGGTTAGAGCAGCCTCCGTGCACGGGCGACCGCGGGGAGGTGCTAGCGGTTTACCCTTTTGTCCCTGTGAACTGTTTCTGAGTCCTGGCTTTTACAGACGGTGCCGCACTGGACATCACGGTACCAAAAAGGGTCACTTTTCCCTGGTTATTTCCTAGAGATGAAGTCCTAGACACGAAATCACTAGCTCAAAGTTAAAAACATTGAATACGTCCTTACTTTTTACATTGCCAGGATGAAAAGTGGCTTTTAATTTTTGCATCTGCGGGCAACGATAATCTCTTTCCATTCTAAAAAAGAATTTCTTTTTAACTATTGTAAAAGGTAACGGCTGCGTCATATATATATATATATTTTTTTTTTTTAATTTTTTTTCTATTGTCACTCCATCGTTTGCTCCTAAGGCGGTCCTTGCTTCCCCATGCTTTTCGGTGAATTGGAAAACGCCGCGGGCCCATTTTTTCCTCCTGTGAGGACGCATTTATTTCTTGTTCACTTGCACACGTTCTTTATAAAGCAGAAATAGTATGCCTTTCGTTACCATATTTATGGCAAACATATGCCCAGATTGTCCTCTGCTTTCTAATTTTATTACACGTCTGAGGTGCAGATTTTGCCTCTTCACAGTTTTTTCCTTTGCGGTTTTCTCCGTGGGCTCTCATACTTTACAAATGCAGCTCCAGCCTCACCTGAACGTTCCACTAGATTATGACATGTCCGTTGTTTTTGTTTTTTTTTTAAAGAGAAGTTAAGTCTTTGTCTGGAAGTACTTTAATGAATGCGTTGAGATATAAATGGAAGCGGGCTTTCCCCAAACAGCCAGTTTTTCCATCGCAGTAACTGCTTCCTATTTATTTTCCCTGTGAAGTTGTGCTTCTTGTCACCATATGAGAATCCCTTTCCTGGGCCCTTCTACTCGATCTCACTCCTCTGGTTTCCTCTTGAGCTAATGTTTTACAACATTTTAATGGAAACTTTATGTGTTTCAGGTCCGGTGTGGTAAGTTCTCCAAATCACTCTTATAAAGAAATCTTATTCTTATCAGTTTATTCGTCCAGATGACACTTCGAATTTGGACACATTTCCCCCAGATCATGTGGAATGTTGGTTGCGATTGTTCCTACCAAGGACCAGGGTGTGGCTGTAGTTTCCCTCACATAGATTCTGCTCAATTATTGTTTCTAAGCAAGTTATTGTGACTGTTGAGAGTAGATTTCCCCACCCTTCATACCTGGCTACTATTAATTACTGTTAGAATAACAGAAGCGAACGATAGTGATTTTTTTCTTTTTCTTTTTGCTGCTACCAATTCTGAGAATGCCTTAAATGCTTATTCTGGGGTTTCTAGATGGGCCGCCACACATACAGAGAAGGATACTCTGGTGTCTTTTTTCTGATACTTGGGTGGTCTTCTTGCTGCTGTTTCCTGTGTTACTGCCTCGGCGAGGCCTTAGAGAATGTTCAGGGGCCCGCTAGTGATAAAAGCCAGCCTGCTTTAGGCTTTTTTTTTTTTTCTCGAGCATGCTCCCAGCACCCATGTCTATATTCCACTGAGAGTTTGAAGCACCTTTTTAAAAAAAATTATCGTGCTCAGAAAGTCTCTCTCATGGAAACGACAAGTGGGAGAAGTAAAACTAGATACTAATTTTTAAAAGTTGGGGGACGGATGCCTCTGGCTGCGGTGGGGCCACCGGCTGCTCTTACACACCCTCCTGCACCACTGGACCTGGGCTCTGCGCGAATGATGGATCACTCTGCTTCTGCTTTAAACATCAAGCAACAGCAAGGAGGGGGTGGGTGGGCGGGGAAGGACACAAAAATTCCTATTTCCAGTTTTTCAAATAACTTAAAAGTTCAAGAGGGGAGGCCAACATTGACGACTGCCTGCCTTTCCTGGCGAGTGTGAGGACGGCCAGGCTTGCGTTTCTGGAACCAAGGCAGACCCGGGCCTCGTGGCATAGGCTGGGTCTGAGGTCCAGTGTCGTGCTGGGCGCTGTGCCCCCGCTGTGAGCCGGGTCAGGGAGAGGTGAGCGGAGGGGCGGGGAGAAGGTGGGAAGGGTCGGGTTTCGTGGCCACCCCGAGAACTGCCCTTCCTGGAACTTTTCACCCCCAAACCTCCCCTCCGGGGCAGAGCCTCGCTTTTCCAGATCCTTCCCAGGTCCTTTCGGAACCGCCCGAGTAATTCAGCTCCATCTGCTCGCTTTTGTAAAACCTAAAACACGTGCCACGCCCCCACCCCGCGGCGAGGAGGATGCTTCCCGCTGGGGGGGCCTACCAGCCCTTGGTGGAGCCGGGGGCGGGGCCGGGAAGCCGGGGGCGGGGCTTGGGATACCGGGGGCGTGGCTTCGTCCCTGCGCGGCGCCGCCCACCACCGCCCGACGCTCTCCCCCCCGGCGCGCGCGTTCGCTGCTGCTGCTGGACCCTCTTGGCGTGCCGTCCTTTCCCGGCCTGCCCCGCGCAAGCCAACCCGGAAGTGGGGTTCGCCTCCTCGGGTACAAGTGCGTCAGCGCCCGAGCCCCGCGCGGCGGCGGTGGCGGCAGCACCTGTTGGCGCAGCTCGCGGGCAGCGGCGGGTCCGGCTGCCGCCATGGCCGAGGGTCAGGACCTGTTCGACGCCATCGTGATGGCGGATGACAGGTGGGTGGGTCCCCGTCCTGCCGCGTCCGCTCTCAGCTGCTGACGCGCGGCGGCCGCTCGGGCCCGGCGTGCCGCGGGCGTGGGCCCGGGAGGAACGCCCTGTGGCCCTAGAAGCAGCGGGCACGTGTGGGGCCGACCCGCTGTTGATTCTCCTTTACTTCTCGGTCGCCGAGGCGGAGCGAGGCGCACGTGCCCAGCTGCTGCTCCGCACCCGCCTCCGCGGCCGGGGCCGCCCCAGGCATCTGCTCGGCCTGTGGACCGCCTTCCTCCAGGAACGCCCCGTGCTCGGCGAGGACAGGCCTCTGCCATCTGGGCACTGCCCCTTTCTCTTGTTCCCACGTGGTAGGACATAAGGCCGCATTCACGGACCTGCTGATGAATGTGTCAGACGTCATCCCCCCCCCCCCCGCCGACCCTCCTCCAGAACCTCCGGGGGCGCCTGGGGCTGCGACCAGAGGCGCTATGAATTGCTCTGTGCCTCTCGCAGACAGCAATAGATGTCAATCAGTCGCTGCCGACCTTTATTGAGCGCTTATTGTGAGTCCCGAGTGTTGCAGGGCCCCGCCCCATTATCTGTTTTTAGGAGATTCTGTTGTTCATCCCCGTCTTGCAGATGAGGCAGGGTCACTGTCCGGGATCACACGAACCAGAATAGGCCAGACCTGTGTACTCTGCCTCATTAGGGGCTGTGACAGCCAGCTTTCCCCTTTGGTGACTGAATGGTGCCATTTCTACTGTTGAGCCCTCAAAGTCAGAGCCGGCATTATACACTAGACCCCACATACGATCTAATGGCATTTTCCTCTGCTGGTCTACTCTGATGTGATGGAAAACCCGTGTGTTTCTCAGAGTTCTTTGAAACAATTGGCTGAGTGTCTATCTTGCAGACTCATAGGACTTTGGTTGCAGACCAGTGTCACCTAGGACAGTGGTCGGCAAACTCATTAGTCAACAGAGCGGCAAACCGTGGCTGGCGAGCTGAGTGTGGCTCTCGAGCCGCGGTTTGCCAACCATTGACCTAAGAGGTTTCAAAAAGTAGATCCCTAAGTCGTACCCCAGACTTAGTGACCGTTGGGGCGAGGCCCTTGAATTGGCACCTTTGACATTTTCCTGCGTGTCTCCGGTGTGCCACCAGGTTTGGGAATCACTAACGAGGCCATGCTCCTCATGGCAGAAGAGGCCAGTTGGGCTTTGAGATGACCAGTGACTTGCCAGGGGACAGACGTAGGACGGGGTACAGCGGGGATTGGAACCCAAGTCTTCGGACTTAAATTCTGTACCTCATTACTCTTCTGTGCGTTGTCTTGCTGGGTCTGGGCAACATGGGAGAGAAGTTTTTTTCTAGGAAAAATGCTCTCCTGTTTGCTCCAACCCGCTTCCTCTCTGTCGCAGGTTTCACGGGGAAGGGTATCAGGAAGGCTATGAAGAAGGCAGTGGCTTGGGCCTAATTGAAGGAAGACAGCATGGCACAGTATACGGAGCAAAAATTGGGTCTGAGGTAAGTGGCTGTCCCCGCGCAGCGGTGCATCCTGCTCATGGACCGTTGAGAGCTTGCGTTGGTGATCAGTCCGATGGAGCCAGCACTTCAGGCCTCTTATAGTGGCCCTGACTGGACCGGATGTTGATGGAGAAATAGTCTTAGCCCAGAACCCACAGCACATGTTGCTGATGGACATCATGCGCTGTGCGTGTGGCTGGGAGTGAGCAGAGCAGCCCAGTCACCTCTGTTGCAGGCGAGGGTCATGGTGCCACCTCGTGTGTTTAGCCAGCTGAGTCCTCACTCAAAAAAACTGCTCGTTGTCATGCGGGAGCGCTGCATTTTTATTTAGGTTGCAACGCCATGGTTTTCCTTCTCTTGACCCTTCATCCTCCATTGGCCCTCACCTACAGACATCTGACCCTGAACGCCAAGTCGAGGCCATCATGACCGTGAGCTAGAAAGAATCAGCACAAAACGTACGGACGGAGGTCAGCAGACATTGGTTCTCAGCAGCTTTGAGGGCCAGCAGGCCAGCAGCAGCTGAGCTGGGTGCTCACAGCCCAGAAGCTCCTGATGACGTGTCAGACCAGCCAGGGTCCACTGGGCCTGGAAGAGCCACTTGGTAGATGGCTGGCACGGCCGCTGTTCTCGCCTGTGGGTCTGCTGTAATGTCCTCATGAGTGTGTGAGTGATTTAGAACAGCAAGGTACAGGTGATGTTGCCTGTGTGTCTAGCCTCAGAAGTCATGTGCGCCCTCTTCCTCCGTGTTCTGGTTATGCCAGCCACCCTGGTGCAGTTTAGGGTGTGAGCTGTGACTGCCCCACTGATGACTTGATCTGACTCCCCCTGCCTGATGCCTGACACCTCATTCCAGAATAGCAATACAAGAAGCACCCCTGCCCCCCGTCCCCCTCTTGTTTACAGGGCTTGTGAAACCGATTGTAGCTAGTTGTGTGTTAATTTTACTCTTCAATATTTGTGAATTCGCAGATCGGGTGCTACCAAGGTTTTGCATTTGCTTGGAGATGTCTCCTGCTCAGCTGTGCAACTGAGAAAGACAGGTAAGTTGGAGATTTCTTTCTTTTTCAGTGTATGGACCAATAGTTCTGGTTCCACAGCTTGCTGTGACCTTGGGCAGTTAACGTCTCGGTCTTCTCATCTGCGAAATGGAGGAAATAATCAGGCCAGACTTGAATGTTGTTGTGAAACAAATAGGAAATAGCATGGTGGTTCTCCTTTATCTGCAGTTTCAGTCTTCTGTAGTCTGAAAATATTAAATGGAAAGTCCCTAAGTTTTAAATTGTGCACCGTAGTGAGTGTTGTGATGAAATCTCATACCTTCCTGCTCGGTTCTACCTGGTACACAGATGGTCCCTGTGTCCAGCGAATCCACACTGCAGACACTCCTGTGAGTTAGTCATTTAGTCGCCATCTCGGTGGTCAGATCGACTGTCCTGATATTGCAGTGCTTGTGTTCAAGGACCTCCCCCCTATTTTAGTTAATCATGGCCCCAAAGTGCAAGATGGGGGTGCCAGCAATTAGGATTCACCATGGAAAGGCCATAAGTGTTTAAGTGAAAAGGGTGTGTGTGTGTGTGTGTGTGTGTGTGTGAAGAAACAATATGTGTAGCATTGGGAACTATCCATGGTTTCAGGCATCCCCTCGGGGTCTTGGACTGTATCCCCTGAGAGTAAGGGGACATTACCGTAATCGACAGTCCTGGGCACATTTTCAGTGTCTGATGAACACCGGTTGTTACTACTTCTCAAGAGTTCTCATGTCCCCTGGCTTTTCATGGCGTCCTTTAGAGCAGTGGTGGCCTCGGACACCCTGCCAATAAAATAATGTGGAAATTGCTGATATCTTCTCCATCACCTGTACCCGAATGTCTAACGAAGTACAATAGTCACGGTATGACTCGGGCTCAGGAACGCCGGCTTCACTGTCACCAGTTGTTTAACTTAGCCAGCCAGAGCTGCTAACGAGATGCGTGTTCAGTGTGTTTAACAGGCGTCGCCACTTGGAAGCACTAAGGACTGTTGGCTGTCACAGGCTTTTATAACTTCTTACTGTGTGACCTGTAGCATCTGTCTTCATTCTGACGCCTGGCGGCCTGGCCTAGCCTGGGAGGGGCGTGAGGAGAGTGGGCAGCCGAGCAGAGAAGGTGGCCTTCCCGACTCTATGACTCAACTTATTTGAGGTACTTTGAGTCTCTGCAGCTCGGGCATCCCTGTGTTCAGATCTAAGAACAGGGTGCTTGCAGCTGAGTGGCTGGTCCTAAGTTGCTTGCGCTCTGGCTTGTATGCTCCCCAGCCGCTCCATCTGCATGGAGAGTTGGAAACTGCCCAGGTTCTGGCACCTTCGCAGGGGTTTTCCCCTGAGGAGTCGGGGAGCGCAGGGTGGCAGGCGATCTGGTTGGAACAGTGGCTGGCAGCCTGGGGCACCACTGGGTGGCAGTCACAGCTGAGCTTGGTTCTCCGCTCTGATCCATGAAGGGGCGAGGGAAGGTGCATTCCCCAAGTTCACCACGAGTCTCCCCAGTGCCAGGTCTGCTGGCGGGTGAGGCATGTTGCCCTGGGGCCCACACCTAGGGCTCCAGTCCTTGCCCAGAGCAGGGGTTCCCTGTGCCTCGTCTGCCAGAGAGCAGGAACCACAGCTTTAGCACCTGCAGGCCAGGCGGATACTCGCAGCCCACCTTGCAGCCACCCCCACCCTGCCAGCAGTGCCTGAGGGTCTCTGTCACACAACCTAGAGGCCTCTATTTCAGCGGCCTGGCCAGCGGAATGGCCGGTGGGACGGCCTGCAGCTTTTGGCTCTTGTAGGTCAGTACAATTCTGAAAAAATGATAGAAAGCTGATCGAGGATCTTCTCCTTCTGTATGTCCCAAATGAGGGTGCTAAGAGAGAAACACCTGCGTCCGCCTCAGCACTCAGTGAAACTGGGCTCTTCACAGCAGAGGAGCCATGGATGGCAGTATCCCAGACTGAGATGGTGCTTTCCATCTGGTGGCTGTAGCCTTTCCATAAACTCCGAGCTGCTGCTTGGTCCCTATGAGCAGCCTGGTGAAGCTCTGACACTGACACTTGGCCAGGGCTGAGCTGGGGTGGCTGTGAGTGGTCCACGCCCTCCTGGCACACACTGGCTTTGCTGGGTGTGTTCGGAGCAGCGTCACTGACCAGGGGAGAATAAGTCGCTGCTTGTAAAGTTGGAGATGGTTGTGCTCTTCATATCATGTTCGAATACGACTGTTTCCCACATGCTGGCCTCTGTCTGCCATCTCCCTGGAAACCAAGGGCTTTGTTGCTTTAATTAACTTGCTTTGACCTTTCACCGTGCTGCACTTTCTCAGAGAGGTGGCCACCATGGTCCTGGTCCAGCGATCTGCTTGGCGGACTCCCTCACGCCTGTGTCTAAAGCCAGCAGTGCAGCAGGCAGGCAGGAGGTCTTGGTTGCTTCGAATTGCTATTGATTCACCTCCAGGATAAATTCTTTGAAATTCCCAGTAATCAGATACTAGCAGACTCTAGACACGAAGATGATCAGATGTGGTCCAGGGCTGTGCCCATTAGAATCCCTTGTGGCACATTTACCCAGATGTGCACATTCATGACTGATTCCACCCATAAACTTCCCCAGGTGGGACCCCGGCCTCCAGAATCTGGTGGAAGCCAAGAGACCAAATTTATTGAGCACCTACTCTGTACTAGGTTCTGCATTTTCCATAGATTATCTGTGACCTCGAAAGCCAGTAGGGTCAGTGTTAACTCCCCGATTTACCGATGAGGAAACTGAGGCTCAGGGTTAAATAACTGAGCTCCTTGGAGCGGTGGCTCAGGGCTGCTCTTCCTGCAGAACCATCCGCTGCCCAGAGCTCTGTCTTCCTGGGAACGGGAGCTGGACTCACACACCAGACACCTTGTCTGCCTTTTGCAGGGAGGGGCTTGATGGTTCACCCGCCACTGAACTCGGGGAGCGAGTGTCTAGATCCCGGAAACGCCCAGATCCAGAGCAGGCTCCATCGTGCCTGTACTCTGTCCTGCCTGGTTTCATCTGTTCCCACGTCTCTGACCTAGGGAAGCAGCGGTCGGTGCTTGTTGGGGGCTGTCCCAGTCACCCCGTTCCACGCCTGGGATGGAGGCATATCTGTCCACTCAGTGCACTTGATGTGGAGGCGCAGGAGTGGGCAAGAGCACGTTGCTAGGTAAACAAATATTGTTTAGTTTAATAAGAAAATGAATCATCCAGCTTCATTAGCGCGCCGGTTACTTTTCAGTGAGTGATGGCTGTAGTTGTTACGTAACCTGAGCCCATGTGTACAAAGGACTAAAAGTCTTTGTCTCTGTGCTTACAGCAAAAAGATGAAGGTCTTAGACTCCTTGATCAGCCTGATTCAGAAGTTCCCTTACGGTGACCCTACTTATGCCAACCTTCACGAAGACTTAGACAGAATTAGAGGGAAGTTTAAACAGGTTTGTCCACTGCGTGTTTCTTGGGTGCAGAGCGGTGCAGGCCCTGGGGGTCACTGGACTGATGGCCTGTTTGGGCCGACAATTTGTCGGTGTGGTCTTGTGTGAGGGCCCGTGACGGAAACAGAAATTGCAGCTAGTGGTAGTCATGCCCCAATTGTGAGTCAAAATACACAAGATTATAAAAACCCTCTCTTCTCTTTTGTGTTTTCAGCTTTGTTCATTACTAAATGTTCAGCCGGACTTTAAAATCAGTGCGGAAGGTTCTGGACTTTCATTTTGAGGATGACAGATGAACAAAGATGAAACACGAAGGAACAGATGTCCGTATGCTAAGTGTTTAAAACGGGATGAAAGGAAAACAATGATGGGGCATTCATTGTTCCGGAGGGAGGTGCTCCTTCCCGAGCCTGCCTGTGTCGCCTCGGTGCCCCCGCCGCCCGCGCAGGCCTGGGCCCCGTCTGCCCCGGTCTGAGAGGCACTGGTGGAGCCCTCGTGTCTGCCTGGAGTTGGCTGGCATCACCGGTCCTGCCCGGCGGGCGGGCCCTGCTGGGTTCCCCAGCCTGCACTCAGCGCTCAGGAACCGTTTTCAGAAGCGAGAGCCTAGGGTTGCCATGTAGAGAGTGAGTGCACGGGAAGTAGTGATGTATGCGGTGACATTGACTGAACCCTGGCCCGGGCCAGCACGTGCCTCCCTGTTGTATTAGATCCTCCTTTCTGGAAGGCAAGAGACTAAATTTATTGAGCACCTACTCTGTACTAGGTTCTGCATTTTCCATAGATTATCTGTGGCCTCAAAAGCCCACCAGGTGGGTCATGTCCATTCTCCAGGCGACGGAGCTGAGACCCGTGGCGTCTGGCTGAGAGGAGAGGCCAGCGGGACTTCGGGAGCCGGGCGTATTTGGTGTTCCAGGCGGGGCGGGGCTTTGCAGCATTCACAGTGGTTAAAAGGGAGCATGTTCAACTGGAGGCAAAGTGATGGGCTACGCCGTGTGGACCCTCATGTGCAAGACACTGCGGTCCTTTGCGTAGGAGTCCTTACGTTTGTCTCACGTAGCGGGTATCGTGCACAGGGAGAGGCCTGGGCCAGTCCTGCCTGAGCTGAGTGGTTCTCCACATTTCTCTGTGCTCATGCGTTTCCCCCTCCCGCCACGTGCCAGGCAGATGGCATGCTGGTTCCCATCTGCTCCTGCTGGAGGGAGTACCTCTGAAAGCAGGGCGTCTGATGAGTAAAATGGTGACCCAGTCTTACAGTCCTTCCACAACGTCTTGTGAACCCTACTCCTGGGCGTGGGGATCGGGGCTGGGAGTCCCTGTGTGGCTGACGGGCATTTTCTTCCCTCGCTTCGTGCCCTTGCTGAGTGTAAGAAATGGGGAGTGATGAGGGGGAGGAGGCAGACCCTCAGTGCCTTGGCACTGCCTTCTGCTGGTCCTTGGGGTGCACACCCACCAGGGCTCTCCGGGTGGTGGGAGTCAGGGTTCCTGCTGCTTTCCTTGGTGGATTTTGTGTGGTCTGTTATCTGCTTTCATAATGTATTATTTTTACAATTGGAGAAAAAAATAAACTGGATTTTAAAGCAAAAGGCCGTCTGGGACTATTTATAACTCGACACCCAGCCAGTACCTTCCGGGGGTTCTGGGATCTGGGTACAGAGGAAGGCGCAGCAGGTCAGCCCCTGCAGCGTTCTGTCCACCTGTGTCATCGGCCCATGTAAACTGTTACTGGGAAGAATGGCGCCCGTGATGCTCAGGCAAGCGGCAGTTCCCCTTGACCCCGGCCCAGCCGCCTGCCAGCAGTTCCTACTGATGCCTCCTGCCCACACGTCCCTCTTCTCCCTCCCGCTCTCAGGCTCAGCCTGTGACATCCATGTGTTAGGGTGAGTGTGGGCAGCCATTACTTACCTGTTCCCGTCACACGGGGCTGGGCTGCCTCAGTGATGCTCAGGGTCTCAGACACTGGACTGGACTGTGCCCGGCCAGCTCCTGGGAGAACTAGACCGGGTTTCTAGGAGCCGTTGTTGCCAGTCAGGGGCAAGCCTGCCCCTCTTCTGGCCTCTCGTGTCCTCTGATCGATCATACCAGCTCAGTGACTCATTCCCTCGGGTCGCAGGCCCATTCCTCTCTTCATTCATTAAAGACCCGAATGACTGTGGAAGTTGGGATGTCCTGGCCTGTTAATCAGAGTTTTTGATATCTAAATGACAGTGGTGGTCTCAGGGTCATGTTGAGGTCACATGAAAACTCATAAAGCTGGTTGTGCAGTGGTCACCTCCTCCAGGAAGCCGTCCCTGCCCTCTTCCCACTCCCTCGTTCCCCAGCTCCATGAAGGCAGACACACAGGGGAAAGACGGCCACAGGGACACAGAGGCTATAAGC
>PVJN01052186.1:0-14199 GCA_004026805.1 Lasiurus borealis
GGGGGGGGGGGGGGGGGGGGGGGGGGGGGGGGGGGGGGGGGGGGGGGGGGAGAAGGGGGGCCATGAAAATGTTTACTAACACAGCCCTGCAGCTGCCGTGGGCCCTCCCCCCGGGGGCTGGGAGAGGTCCCGGAGCTGGGGGCCAGCACGGGTGAGGCGGGGCCGCAGATTTAAAGAAGCCTCCCCTCTCCCCCCACCGGTGACCCACAGTCTATGGCTGTGCCCGCATGTCTAGGGCCAGACTCAGCTTTTATAGGCGGGTTTGGGGGTTCCCTTTTCCCTCGCGTCCGACCAGCCGTGTAAGGTACCGACTGCAGGGAGACAGGCCAGAGGGGTGGGACCCGCCACCGCAGCCATTGTCTCCCACGTTCCATTTTCTCCTTCTTCCCAGCTCGAAAATTAGAGCGAGTCGGAGCTGCGGACCGCGGGCAGGCGGGAGTGTGTGAGCTCCCACCTCACAGCCCTGGCCGGTCGCCCACAGACCCTCGCAGGGCGCCCACCATGGGCAGTCTTAAAAAACAAGCCTAGAATGTGTATGTATGTGCACATGCACGTGCACACAGACACCCAGGGGTGGGTAAAATACGTTTACAGTTGTTTGTATAAAAACTAATACAATAATGAACTTGCCCTGACCGGCTTTGGCTCAGTGGACAGAGCGTCAGCCCTCAGACGGAGGGTCCCGGGCTCCATTCCAGTCAGGGGCACGGACCTCGGTGGTGGGCTCCCAGGCCCTGGCTGGGGGCATGCAGAGGCAACCAATGGATGTGTTTCTCTCACATTGATGTTTCTCTCTCTCTCCCTCTCCGTTCCTCTCTCTCTCTCTCAAAACCACTAGAAAAATATCCTCAGGTGAAGATTGAGAAAAGAAAAAAAACCCACAATGTTTTAATAAATAATAATACAAAGAATAAACTGTGTTCCATTTACAACTGTACACCTACTTTAATTTCTTCCTTCCTTCCTTCCTCCCTTCCTTCCTTTTATATGCACACCAACCCCACCTCTGTACACCTACTTTTGCCTACCATATATATCCCAAAATCCCCGAGGGTGAGATCTAGGGCTTTGGAATGCCGCCCTCCCCACACTCTCCGCCCTCCCCTTCCCCCAACGCCTTGTAGCCCGAGCGTGCCCAGACAGGCCGACATAAACACACACACAGCCTGACACTGACACGCAAACATAAAGAAACACGCACCCCAGAGGCAGCCCAGACTCACACACTCACAATGGTGTAATGAGTGAGGGCTGGCGGGCACATTCAGTCACAGCCCACACCGAGGGCAGGCGGGCGGGTCGCCCAGCCCTGGGGGGAGGGGAGGTCTGGGAGGTGGTGGAGTGGCTGCTAGGCAGCTCCCCTAATGCCCTCCTCCCGGAGCCGAGCCAGAGGGGAAGGAAAGACTGACTCAGGCGTCCACGTGTCCAGCCGGAAGCCGATCCTGAGACAGAGAGTTGGGAACCGGACTCAGCCCTCGGTCAGGACTGTTTGAACTGCCGCGCAGACTGTCTTTCCTTTTTCCTTTTTTAATTTTTCATTTGTTCCTTTGTTTTGTTTTGTTTTGTTAACCCTCACCTGAGGATATGTTTCCATTGATTTTTAGGGAGAGTGGAAGAGAGAGGGAGAGACAGAAACATCGGTGTGAGAGAAACACATCGATTGGTTGCCTCCTGCACGAGCCCCGACCAGGGTCCCAGACAGGGAGGAGCTGCAACTGAGGTAGGTGCCCTTGATTGGAATCAAACCTGCAACCCTTTGGTCTGCAGGCCGACTATCCACTGAGCCAAACCGGCCAGGGCTTTTTTAAAAAATATAAGCAGCCCTGCCCGGTTTGGCTCAGTGGATAGTGTCGGCCCGCAGATTGAGGGGTCCCGGGTTTAATTCAGGTCAAGGGCATGTACCTTGGTATTGGGCACATACCCAAGTGGGGGTGTGCAGGAGGCAGCTGATCCATGTTTCTCTCTCATCCATGTTTCTAGCTCTCTGTCCCTCTTCCTTCCTCTCTGTGAAAAACCAATAAAATATCTTAAAAAAAATAAATATATATATATGCAAAGAAAACGTGTGTCATCATAACTGTCATACACTTCAAGACCTGTCTTGCCTTGCTGACATGGCTCTGTGGTTGAGCCTTGATCTATGAACCAAGAGGTCACAGTTCCATTCCCGGTCAGGGCACATGCCCAGGTTGCAGACTTGATCCCCAGTGTGGGGCGTGCAGGAGGCAGCCGATCTATGATTCTCTCTCATCACTGATGTCTCTCTCTCCCTTCCTCTCTGAAATAAATATATATATATTTAAAAAGGAGCAGGAACCACCTTCTGAGCAGACGGAAGGAGAGGCGCTCCCACATCCGTGACAGGATCAGCCAAGCCTGGGACAGCTCAGGTTTGCACGGCACAAGTCTGCTTACACCTGGACTTTTCCCCCCAATAAATACGTACAATACTTTTTAAAAATACATATATATTTTATTGATTTTTTTACAGAGAGGAAGGGGAGAGGAATAGAGAGTTAGAAACATCAGTGAGAGAGAAACATCTATCAGCTGCCTCCTGCACGCCCCCTACTGGGATGTGCCCCCAACCAAGGTGCATGCCCTTGACCAGAATCAAACCTGGGACCCCTCAGTCCGCAGGCCGACGCTCTATCCACTGAGCCAAACCGGTTAGGGCCGTAGAATACTTTTACATATTTTCTCCTCCTTATGGTTTTCTTTTTTTTTTTTTCTCCAGCCTTGCCAAAGCAAGGCCTCCAAAAATTAGATTGTCTTCCCCCCCAAAAGAAATGGGAGAGAGTACTCTATGATTTTCTTAATAACATGTTTCTTTCTGTACTGAACATATTGTAGGGATACAGTGCATAATACATATAACATACAAGACATGTGGTAATCACTGGTTATGTTACTGGTAAGGCTTCCAGTCAATAGTAGGTTATTAGGACTGTGGCTGCGTTTTGGCGGACTCAGCGTTATAATGGACTTTGCACTGCAGAAGGGGCTGGTTCTTTCCACCCCACGTTGTGCCCAGGGTCGAATGTGGCTCTGGCTGGTTTGGCTCAGTGGATAGAGCATCAGCTTGTGGACCAAAGGATCTTGGGTTTGATTCCGGTCAAGGGCATGTCCCGAGGTTGCAGGGTCCTCCCTGGCCTAAGCCCCGGTCGAGGAGCGCGCAGGAGGCAACCAATCGATGTGTTTCTCTCACATCGATCTTTCTGTCTTTCCCTCTCTCTAGAAGTCAATGGAATGTTAGCTACAAATGCCATGTAGAGTTTTATCTTTCTAAACACACACACCCCGACCTCAAACAGAAAACCACTGAAGTAGGAGCACTACAAGGATGGACTGGTTTGGCCTTCCTGCCGCTGGAGGCGAGGGGGACATGAGAGCCTGCAGTCCAGGCTGGAGGGCAGGTGGGCTGATCTGCACGGCAGCCTTCTACCTGAGGATGGCTCTTCCAAACTCGGGGTGTGTTGGGGGAAGGCAGCCGGGTGCCCACTGCTGCTAACTCACGTGCAGGCTCCCCTGCCAACCGCCAGCTCGGGATCCAGTCTGAGCAGCACCAGGATCGAATGCAGGCCTTGATCCCCCACTCAGCGCCTGATTTCTTCCGAGGAGGAGAAACCTCTGACATGAATTCTTCCGGATAAAATGGATTGTCTGGTTGCATTTAAGGTGTTCCCGACCAGCCCAGCCAGGGTGGCTCAGCAATTGAGCGTCCATCTAGGAACCAAGAGGTTGCAGGTTCGATTCCTGGTCAGGGCACATGGCCAGGATGCAGGCTCAGTCCCGTGCAGGAGGCAGCCGATCGACGAAGTTCCTCTCTCATCGATGTTTCTCTCTCTCTATCTCGCTCTCTTCCTCTTTTTGTCTAAAAATCAATAAAAAAGTATTATAAAAGAAAAGAAAAAAGATGTTCTCTACCAATCTCACTCCCAAATCTTGATGGTTACCGCTATGCAGATTCCCAAGGTCAAAGTTGGTTTTTCTTTTTTTAAAAAAAAATATTTTATTTATTTTTTTACAGATAGGAAGGGAGAAGGATAGAGAGTTGGAAACATCAGTTAGAGAGAAACATAGATCAGCTGCCTCCTGCACACCCCCTACTGGGTGCCCGAAACCAAGGTACATGCCCTTGACCAGAATGGAACTTGGGACCCTGGAGTCCACAGGCTGACGCGCTATCCACTGAGCCAAACCAGTCAGGGCCAAAGTTGGTTTGTCGAGGAAGAAAAAGGCAATGGAGGTGCCACAGTTCTAGACAGAGCCGATGGAATCTGGGAAATTGAAGTTCTAGCCCAAGCTAAATGGCAGCTCAAGGTCACGGACAAAGGACCTCATAGCCTCGGACCCTGATCTCCAGGGGGCCTTGGGGTGTGAAGAGGGACAGGGCAACCAGGAAGTTGATGCCTGGTGAGAACTGTCAAACCCCAGTGCCACCAACCCAGCAGGCGCCCCTCCCGCATGCCCCTCAGGCTGGCCTTCCTCCCTGGATGGACCCAACTCTATACCACACAGACCTCAAGTACCACCTGGGCAAGGGCTGTGGTTTTCTTCCCGGTCCCCCAAGGCCTTGCCTGGAGCCCAACACACAGTGTGTCCTCAATGAACTGGCCGTAGAGCTGGCCAGGATGGCTCAGTGGTTGAACATTGACCTAGGAACCAGGAGGTCACAGTTCAATTCCCTGTTAAGGGCACATCGATGAGAGAGGTTGTGGTCTCGATCCCCAGCAGGGGGCGGCAGAAGGCAGCTGATCCGTGATTCTCTCTCATCATTGCTGTTTCTATCTTGCTCTCCCTCTCCCTTCCTTCTCTGAAATCAATAAAAATATTTTTTTTTAAAGGGAGGGGGGATGAAAGCAGTAGGGAAATACAGCTAGGTGCAGACTTCCAATTCCCGAGCTTCCTGGTCCTCTTGCAACTGGAATTGGGCCCCCAGCACAGCCCTGGAGGGGCCCAGGCCAGGCCAAGAGCCTGCAGAGTGAGAGGCCGGGGGAGGTGTCCGGCCCGGCCCAGGCTGGTGGGAGGGCCCCCACACCCAGGCTGCTCGGTGAGGAGACCAGTCCCTTAGCTCGCCCTCCAACCGGGCTGTTCCGGGCTCCACCCTCTGGCCTGCTCTTCTGCCCCCAAATCTCTGGGCTGGGAGCTCATGGGTGTCAGAGTGGCCCGTGAGAGCGGAGCCCGGCCTGGCTCATTCCAGATGTATGGCCAAGGGGGAGCCATCAGCATCACAGGGCTCCACCCCCCACCTCCCCCACCCCCATTCTAGAGCAGCAGATGCGACCACAAACGGATACTTCCTTTTTTTAATAAGCATTTTCCCACTTCTTTTTTCTCTTCTTTTTTTGTTAAGTATTTTTCCATGGATCTTCTCCTTCTTCTTTTTCATTGTTGTTAATTCTCCCCTAAGGATATTTTTCATTGATTTTTTTAAAGATATCTTTATTGATTTCAGAGAGGAAGAGAGAGATGGAAACATCAACGATGAGAATCATTGATCAGCTGCCTCTGGAGATCGAGCCCACAACCCTGGCACATGCCCTTGACTGGAGTTGAACCTGAGGACCTGTCAGTCCACAGTCCGATGCTCTATCCACTGAGCCACACCAGCTAGGGTTGATTTTTAAAGGGAGGGAAAGACAGAGAGAAACATTGATGTGAGAGAAACACATCGACTGGTGGCCTCCTGCACAAGCCTCGACCAGGGCCAGGGCCGGGGAAGAGCCTGCAACCGAGGTACATGCCCTTGACTGGAATAGAACCTGGGACCCTTTGGTATGCAGGCCGACGCTCTATCCACTGAGCCACACTGGCTAGGACCGAATGGACACTTCTTGGGTGCCACAAGGTGAGAATCTCTGTCCCCAACATGACAGATGAGAAACCGGCTCGGGGGGACGGGGACACTGTGGCCGGAGGGGTGAGAGCGAGGTCAGGTAGACCCCGTCCCACTGAGCCGCACGCACCCCGCCTCACACCATCACCATCTTGAAGCCGGAGACCCGGCAGCAAAAGAGAGAAGAGCAGACTAGAGGTGACTCCTCGTGGGGCAGAGGAAGCTGCAGGCCCAGAGGGGAGGGGTGGCTGACCTTGAGACCTTGGTCCCTCCCCCAGGACACCCAGGGAAACAAGGCGTCCCCAGAGGCACTTCCCACGCTCCAGCTCTGGGCCACCAAGCTGCATGGAGAGGAAGGAAGGGCACTGAGCCGGCCCCGCGGATATCCCGCTGCCCGGACCGGCACCCCCTCCCTCCTGGGTAGACTGAGGCACAGACAGGCTGTGGGTCCCACTGACAATGAGGAGAGGCCAGGACAGGGTGGGATGCTTCTCACCCCTCCAGCACCCCGCCAGGGCACCCAGGGGCCCAGGCCTGAGCCCTGCCCTCCCCGCCCCCCGCCAATTCTCCCGGAATATATCGCCAGCCCAGGGCAAGGGGCGCTCCCGGCCCTCCCAGCAGCCCAGCGAGCACGGCTGCTGTCCCAGCCCGGCCAGCACTGGGGCACGGACTCCCGGGGACTCAGACTTCCATCTGCCCCAGGGCTGGCGCCTCCGGGTGCACCGCCAGCGATCACCTCAACGGCTTTTGATATAAAAAGGAGAGCAGCCCGGCTGGGTGGCTCAGTGGTTAAGTGTTGACCTATGAACCAGGAGGTTACAGTTCAGTTCTGGGTCAGGGCATGTGCCTGGGTTGTGGGCTCCATCCCCAGTGGGGGGCGTGCAGGAGGCAGCCGATCCATGATTCTCTTTCATCATTGATGTTTCTCTCTCTCCCCCTTCCTCTCTGAAATCAATAACAAATATATGTTTAAAATAAACAAAGAAAACAGAAGAGAAGAGCAGGCTTACCTTCACTGCTCTCTCTGCCCGCCCCCCACCCCTGACCAGGGAGGAGAGCAGACAGACATGCCAGAGCCAGCTCGGGGCTTGGCACAGCCTGGGCGCTGGGTACCGCCTGTCACCCTTGTCATCACTCATTATGAGCTCCTGGCTGCCCATCCCTCACCTCCCAGGGTCCCGTGAGGAGCTTCTTTTCACAAACTCGGGGCTCCCGGGACTGGGTGGCCCTTCACCCCGCCCAGGGCAGGAAACTGGAGTTTCTGAGACGGACGGAGCGGGCCTGCGGGGAGGCAAGGCTGGAGCCGCACCAGCCGGGAGTCCTCCAAAGTGGGAGGCCCCTCTGCCCCCCAACAGCAGGGAGAGCCCAGCGCCGCCCCAGACAATCTCTCCCAAGACCCGGCCGGGGCCGGAGGCCTCGCCAAGAAGACGCTGGCTCCGAGCCAAGGCGCATCCCAGCAGCTTCCCGGGCAGAGAGCGGCAGGGCTGGGGCGGAGGGGCCGGGACCGGGCACCGGAGCCTCCGGCCAAAGGAGGCCTGTCGCCGTGGCCTGGCCGCACGGTGCACCGCTGCTTTCCCGCCCTGTGCTCGGCACATCTGGGGGGGAGGAGGCTCCCGTGAGGAAGGGGAGGGCGAGGGGGGTGTTTCCCCCCGGGACCACCCTCCTGTCATCTACGCCCAGACCATGCAGCCTCCGCGGGGCACCCCTGAGCCCCCACCCACTGGTTCTCCTCACCTCACCCTTAAAGCTGAGGCCAAAACTGGTGTGGCTCAGTGGATAGAGCGTGGGCCTGCAGACTGAGGGGCCCAGGTTCGATTCCGGTCAGGGCATGTATCTTGGTTGTGGGCACATCCCCAGTAGGGGGCGTGCAGGAGGCACCAATAAAATATATTTTTTTAAAAAAGCTGGGAGACAGGGTGCTACCGGCAGATCCAGGGCTCTTGCCTCGAAGGTACCCCTAAACACCCCATTAAAGCTGACCCTCTGGCTTTCCCACGGCCCTCTATGCGCAGAGCCCTCTGTGGCCGGAGACCCCCAGGGGGAGGCCAGGGTTAGTTACCGAGCCCCGGTTTGGAAGAGGTCTTGATTCTCTTGTCTGGGCCGATGAAAATATAAATAAATGTTTCATTTAAAATTTTTAAATATATTTATTGATTTTTTACAAAGAGGAAGGGAGGATAGTTAGAATCATTGATCAGCTGCCTCTTGCACGCCCCCTACTGGGGATATGTCTGCAACCAAGGTACACGTCCTTGACTGGAATTGAACCTGGGACCTTTCAGTCCACTGGCTGGTGCTCTATCCACTGAGCCACACCGGTCAGAGCTCATTTTAAATTTTTTAGAAGCCACATTAGAAAGTAAGAAACAGCTCAGCCAGCGTGGCTCAATGGTTGAGTGTTGACCAGGACGTCACGGTTCCATTCCTGGTCAGGGCACATGCCCGGGTTGTGGGCTCGATCCCCAGTGTGGGGTGTGCAAGAGGCAGCTGATCCATGATTCTCTCTCATCATTGATGTTTCCATCTCTCTCTCCCTCTCCCTTCCTCTCTGAAATCAATAAAACATCATTAAAAAAAAAAAAAAACAAGAATAACCAAACCTGTTAGACACAGAAAACCCAGTGAGGAGAGACATGGGTACAGTTGGCATCACAACTCGGGAACAAAGACTACCCCCTCCCCCCAGGAAGGAGCAGGAAGCGCGTCCGGCTGGGGAGCCCCCTTGAGTGCCAGCACCTGGCTCCATGGCTCTGAATGCCCAGGGCCCGGCGCTGGGCCTGGCGGATTTTCCACCACGTCTCCCCGGAGGAAGTACCCCCAAAGCTCCTCTCCGCTCGGGGAGGCGAGAACAAGTCGTGCATTTACCCGGCGCTCCTCGTCTTCCTGCTCCGAGTCGCCATGCCAACACACAGTCGTAATTACCAAGGAGCACGCCAACAGTGGCCGCCTGACAAAGACTCTGTCTCAGGGCCTGTGCGCGGGCAAGGTCGCCTCCGCGCCGCCCCCAGCTTCCTGCCCACTCCCTTTATGCGCCAGCTCTGAGCCACCTCTGTCCCTCGTTCTTTCTCTCCCACCCAGATGGTCCCGAGTCTATTCTCTCTGCAGAGCAAGGCGAGGGGCTCGGTGTATAAAACACTTTTATAGCGACTGGGAGACAGTTCTCCTTTGAGTCCCCGTTTCAACTCGTGGGAAAAGTCGCCGCACGCCCAGGCCTCAGCTCTGCGGCGGTGAATGGGGAGAGAATATTTCTCAACGCTGCCCATCCATCCAGCGGTCGGCACCGACCTCGTCCAGTGGGCTCAGATCTCCTTGGCGATCGGCACCAGGGGTACCAGAAGCCCAGGGAGACAAAAGAGGGTTCAGATCAGAGACGGAGCTGCATCTAATACCCTGGGAACAGCAGGGCTTCTATCTCTCCCTCCCCACCCCCCCTCACCCCCAGGATGGGCGCAAATCTCAGAAGAGGAGCCAGCAGCAGCTGAAAGGCGGGCTCTATTGGATCAGAAAAAAAGATGAGCGGGTGGATGAGAAAGACCAGACTAAGTGACAAGCATCCCGAGGCCCCAGCCGGAGCGAGGACACGCGTCCATTTCAAGCCAGAGGTCGGGGAAGGCAGGCCGACCGCCATCGCCCAGCCCCGCACCGGAGCGCCCCAATTTCAGAGTGCCCGGGTGCACCCACATCTGAGCTTACAAAGAGATCAGTTGGAGGCCGGCGATTAGCATCACAAAACGATGACTCCCTTTGTAAAGGCTGCGCGGCAGGACTGCTTAAACGGCGCGTTTACACCATGGTCTGATTTGCTAAATTCGATTTATACACACCCACCGCCAAGCTGGCGTGAGGCTGAGTCGACATGGCTTCCCTGGGCACGGAGGAGGGGAGAGGCCAGCCATCATTCGGGGCCTTTAATCCTTACAGACAGTAACTAATCTGGGGGGCTGGACCCTGTTTTTCTGCCGCAGCTGGGGCTCTCGCTGCCAGGGTTCAGAGCGGGTTCGGGGAGAAGGGGCAGGATTGGGCCGGGATCTGGCCTTTGGAGCCTTTCTGCCAATAGGGGCTTCTTACCCAGCAGCTGACTCCCCACCACCCACACACTCCCAGGGGGACAACTTTCTGGTGCAGATTTCAGGGGAGCCGGCCTGCGGCAGGCTCACTAAATTTATCCGGTGCTGCAGTGAGCATGCGAGGGGTTCAAAGGCCACTTCTGGGGAGCCATGGGAATGTCCTGACCTGTGCACGCTCTGGAGGTCTGGGGAGCCTCCCTCTGCGATTTGTACTGAAACCGCCGGAACCAAACCTGGGCAGGCACCCGGGCTGCCTCTCTGTCCGAGAGGACAAAAGGATGGGTGTCCCAGGTCTCAGGGCGACCGTGGGACCTGCCAGCAGGTGACCTTCCTTAGTCCCTATGAAGGACCCTACAAGTGTCACTGAAAACCCGCTTCCTCGGGAGAAAAATGTCCTCTCCTCCCCTGAGGTCCAACAAGGTGGAGATGGAGCAATGAGGAGCCAGACCACTGCCAAAGCGGGGACACACTACCCAGCTCCCAGCGTTCGCGGAGGGGGGTCTAAGGAATTTATGGGCTCAGAAATGCAACACTCAGCCCTGGCCAGTTTGGCCCAGTGGATAGAGCGTCTGCTCCCAGGTTCAATTCCCCTCAAGGGCACGTACATCAATTGCAGGTTCCCTGGCCCTGGCGGGGGTGCGTGCAGGAGGCAACCCATCCACGTGTCTCTCTCACATCGATGTTCCTCTCTGTCTCTCCCTCTCCCTCCCACTCTCTCTCAAACCAACGGGAAGAGATCCTCGGGTGAGGATGCACAGGACAACAAAAAGAAATACAACATTCAGGACACTAGTCCATCTGAGAATTCCACTTCCGCCCCATCTCTGAGTCCCGGGGTTTAGTCCGGGGGCACCACTCACTCATTCATCAGATACTGGCAGACACACGCAAGGAGCCCGGCCGAGCCCTCGGAATGGGGGTGCGCAAAGAGATCAGTCACACAGATCTGAGGGACGGGGGGACCAGCGACACAGTCTCCCCGTTAACAAGCCCACTGATGCCTGTTCACAGACAATGGGAAGCAGGACTCCTAGGGCCCCAGTCCTTGCCCTCCGAGGGAACTTTACGCTGGAGGGGGTGGGAAGGGGGCCTCCCTCTCTGGGCCTGGTCCCTCCTCTGTGACGTGAGCACTTGACCTACATCATCTCCAAGCTTTAAGTCTATTCATCCTGCCCTGACCGGGAATCGAACCGTGACCTCCTGGTTCAAAGGGTCGACGCTCATCTACTGAGCCACGCCCGCCGGACTCCATAATCTTTGGAGGGAAAAAAACGTCCACGTCTCTAAACTTTCTGATGGCCGCTCTTTCTCAGGCAGTGTTAGCCATCCTGCCTTCTTCCTTGTCCTGGCTGCCGGGAGGCTGGGAGCAAGCAGTCTGCCTCTGTTTTTAGGCCAGAGCTTCAGGCCAGGAGGTGGGGGAGTGAGGGCTGTGTCCCGGGCGTTGAGATCACAAAGGCGATGAACCCCTGTGTTTGTGCCACGAAGAGCAGAGAGCATGTGAGGTTAGAAAGCCAGGCGGTTTGGCTCCCTGGATAGAGTGTGCGATTGCGGACTGAAGGGTCCTGGGTTTGATTCTGGTCACAGGCAGGTACCTCGGTTGCAGGCTCCTCCCCCACAGGTCAGGGCACGTGCAGGAAGCGACCAATCAATGTGTTTCTCTCACAATGATATTTCCCTGCCTTTCCCTCTTCCACTCTCTGTAGAAATGAATGGGAAACTATCCTCAGATGAGGATTAAAATAATAAAAATAATTTAAAAAGAAACCAGGCTCTGGGCAGAGTCTGTCTATGAACCATCACCCTCCCTGGGCCCCAAGGCGAAATGCTTAGACCGGGCCAGGCACACAGGGCGGCTGGATAAACACAAAGGGCCGTCCGGAGCCCCCAGTCCCTCTGACAAACGCACATGCGTGGTCCTGCCTCCGGGCCGCGGTGGGCACGGAGCAGCCAGAACAACAGCGACTGCACGTGAATTCCTCACCAGGTTGGCGGGGCGGGGGGCGCAGAGGAGCGCAGCTCTGACCCGCAGGGACCGAGGCCTGAGGGATCGCGCTCAAACTCCAGCGCCAGCCCTGCGGTCTCCTCCCCGCCGACCGCCGCCGGCCCGGAAGGAGCGAACGGAGCCTCCCTCTGCGCCTCGGCCGCGGACCACCCCACGCCGGGGAGGGCGGCTCGGTCTGCTGGTCCTTTGGGCCTCGCGGTTCCGAGAAACAGCGGCGTCACCGCGCCCTACAGTTTTGCCGGGACACAACCAAAGGGCAGGGCGGGCGCGCTGCGGTCCTATGTGAAGCGGCTGTTCCTGGGGACCCTCCTCCAGCCCGGTGCACCCTCTGCGCCCCCCGCTGGGGCCGGACCGAAGCCTCGGTCTCCGCAGCAGCCGGGCGAGAGCGCACAGCCGGCGGGGCGCGCACGCAGCGACCTGGGGGCGACAGCAGCCGCGACGGAGGGTCCGGGCGGGAAGGGGGACCCCGGCGCGCGCTGTGGCTTCCTGGGGTCGTTAGTACCTGAGGTCGTGCGGGCGCCGGGCGGCGGACACTGCTGTGCGGGCTCTCCACGCGCTCCGCTCCTGGGGCGCGGGGTCCGGGGGCGTCCGTCCTGGCGCCCACGCAGCCGCACTGCGTCGTGCTCTCAAGGTGACTTCCGGCCCGCGGCACCCACCGGGCCGGGCACCTCGGGTCCCGGGCCGGAGCGGGGCGCGCGCCCTGCTGCCCGCGGGGAGGGCGGGCCGGGCCGCCGGCGGTGCGGACGCTGCGCCCGGGTCCGGGCCGGTGACGCCGTCTCCGCAGCCCGTACAGGGGCGCGCGGCCAGTCTTTGGGGTGTCGGAGTCCCCCCTCGGCCCGGAGGCAGCCGTGGCGAGGCCACCGTGCGCCGCGGGCTCCGCAGGTCGCCGACCAGCGCCCCGGTGGCCCAGGGGCCGCGTCGGAGGCCGGACCGTCAGAGCGGCCGCTGACCAGGCGCCTACTGTGTGCGGGGCCCCGCTCTGCGGGTCGGATCACAAACACACAGCCGGTGAGTGTGATGTCAGCGCCGTTCGCCGGGAGCAGGGGACGGTGGGGAGGCCTTGGATCCGGGCCGGGGACGCGGGTCGCCTTCGTGGGGACCCAGGAGCGCCCCGCCGCTCCGCCAGCCGGTCTTCCAAGCCCCGAGGCGCCGCCCGCGCGCGCGTTCTCCGGGCCACTCGGGACGGAGGGGGGATGCCCGCGCCACTCACCTTGTCCCAGGGAGCCGGTGCCCACGGCGCGGCGAGTCCGTGCCCACGAAGAGGGAGGGCGCTGGGCACCGGGTGGTGCGGGGAGGAGGGCGCAGGCAGGGCAGTAGCTGTAAAACAGAGGGAGACCTCAGGCGCCCCCCACTCCCGCCCAGGTGCGCTCCCTTCAGACTCAAAGGAGGGAGGACGCGTCCTGGGGTCTCCACCCCAGCCGGTCGCCGCCGGGGATGCGGGAGGGAGGCCGGTTGGGGGTCTGGCTGGGTCACTCCCGGCTCCATCCCGCCAGCAGGCCGCCCGCGCCCCCAGGCTGCCGCGGTGGGCCGCGCTCGGAGCGAACCCTGCGCGCTGAGCGGCCGGCGCGGAAGGATGCGCAGGGGGCCCAGCGCCGCGCGGAGAGCCGCAGCCCCGGCCGGACCCCAGGCCGCTTTCCAGAAGCAACGACCTCAGCTGGAAATGCTGAGCCCGAGCTGATGGGGCCTGTGCTTGCTCCCACGCCCCAGGGGTGCCCCTGGGAGTCCTGGTTTATCTCCCAAAGTGGGGGCGCTCTGGGGCACTGGGCACGTCTTCCGTGAGGCGCAGGGCATCACCGGTGCCCTCAGCGCGTGGAGGTCAGAAGTCAGACCCAGACGTGCTGCGCACCGGGCCAGCTGCAGAAGGAGCTGCCGCGTATTAGGCGCCCACTGTATGCAGGCACCTCACCTGTATATTTCACTTCTCACAGGGCTCCTGGAGTCACGAACCCCATTTCACAGACTGACAGACACAGCGGCCCAGAGAGAGGGGATGTGGCTTGTCAAGGAGACTCTGGGTTGTAATGGCCAAAGCATCCCCCCAAAACCGCCTCCTAGCTCCACAGTGCCCCCCACAGCCGCCTGCCCGCCCTTAGGAATTGGGATCCGGTTTATTCGCTCAGTCCGAGCTAGTGCTGGGTCTCCCCCTCCTTCCTCCACCCCCACCCCGGGGGCAGGAGAGGCACAGGGGCAGCCAGTCCTCAGGCTGAGCACCACCCCAGGACACCCCACCCCTCTTCAGCCTGGGTCCCCAACCTTGGGGAAAACCGGCCCCGCCTCCCTCAGATCCACCC